>JAODAL010052714.1:0-25791 GCA_025379985.1 Phyllomedusa bahiana
CGGGGGTTTTAGAATCCGACGGTTTTTAACCTGTATTTTTAACTGCAATGCAAATGTACAATATTTTGCTAATATATTTCCACGGGAATCTTCATTTTTGGTTTTGCTTACTGTTTTGTATCCATATTCTGTAAAGAACATTATGTTTGATAATAAATGAGACCGTGGGGTCTCATTCTTCTACTACAGTGCATCTGGTGATTTTTGATTGTGCATGGTTGTAAATGTTTATAATGCTCTTGGCTAAAAGGTTCAGCTGGATGACAAATCACTTGTGTGTTAGTTTGATTTACATGTCGCACTTTAAAGTGAACCTGTCAGATGATTTCTATTGCTAAATATAACAGGATATGAGGGACAAAAGCGGATCTCTGTGATATGTAAGTTTACATATTGGAGTATGATTCTAGAGTAAAAAAGTCTCCTTAGAGAGACAGTAAGGGCTTGTCCCCAAGGCAAGGATTTTTGGACGGTTTTACAGACGGTTTTTGGTTTTGAAAAACGTCTGTAAACCGACTGTCAACCCGTACAATGGACCTCTATGGAACATTTTCCACCGGACGGATTTTTAGACTGAAATATATTGAACATGTTCATTCTTCCGCCCGGTTTTCGGGTGCAATATGAACATCTCAATGCGAGGGGGAGGGCTTTTCTCCACAAACAGCAGAGAAAAGCCGTCCCCCTGCAGCCGTGTGTACGACCGCAAAAACAGAGCAAATACCGGTTAATCCAACCAGTATTTGCTCTCTGCAGTGGGGACATGCCCTAAGAGTCCTGTTTACCCCACCCAGAAACTGTAATTAACCGAGTGCTTTGTACAGACACTGATACAAGGAAAGCTGTCAATCCCTTTATGTGTGCAGGGGTCAGCAGGACCCTCACTTTCTCCTCTAGGAGTCCTGTTAGATTTTATTTTGCTCAAAAATCATATAAACCTATATGATATATTATACAGTGGGTACGGAAAGTATTCAGACACCTTTAAATTTTTCACTCTTTGTTTCATTGCAGCCATTTGGTAAGATTAAAAAAGTTCTTTTTTTTTGCACAGTAGTGTACACTCTGCACCCCATCTTGAAAGAAAAAAACTGAAATGTAGATATTTTTGTAAAGGAAAACTGAAATATCACATGGCCTTAAGTATTCAGACCCTTTGCTCAGTGTTGAGTAGAAGCACATTTTAAGCTAGTACGGCCATGAGTCTTCTTGGGAATGATGCAACAAGTTTTTCTTCCTGGATTTGGGGATCCTGTGCCATTCTTCCTTACAGGTCCTCTCAAGTTCCCTCAGGTTGGATGGTGAATGTTGGTGGACGCTATTTTCAAGTCTCTCCAGAGATGCACAATTGGGTTTAGGTCAGGGCTCTGGCTGGGCCAGTCAAGAATGGGCACAGAGTTGTTCTGAAGCCACTGCTTTGTTATTTTAGCTGTGTGCTTAGAGTCATTGTCTTGTTGGTAGCAGAACCTTGGGCTCAGTATGAGATCCAGAGCACTCTGGAAAAGGTTTCATCCAGGATTTCTCTGTACTTGGCCGCATTCATCTTTCCTTCAATTGCAACCAGTCGTCCTGTCCCTGCAGCTGAAAAACACCCCCATAGCATGATGCTGCCACCACCATGTTTCTCTGTTGGGATTGTATTGTGCAGGTGATGAGCAGTGGCAGGTTTCCTACACACATACCACTTATAACTAACACCAAAAAGTAAAAACTTCGTCTCATCAGACCAGAGAATCTTATTTCTCATAGTCTGTGAGTCCTTCATGTGTTTTTTTGAAAACTGTATGTGAGCTTTCATATGTCTTGCACTGAGGAGAGGTTTCTGTCGGCACACATCTCTGAAGCTCAGCCACAGTGATCTTGGGGTTCTTCTTTACCTTTCTCACCAAGGCTCTTCTCCCACGATTGCTTAGTTTGGCTGGACGGCCAGGTCGAGGAAGAGTTGTGGTCGTCCCAAACTTCTTCCATTTCAGGATTATTGAGGCCACTGTTCTCTTAGGAACTTTGAGTGCTGCAGAAATTCTCTTGTAACCTTGGCCAGATCTGTGCCTTGTCACAATTCTGTCTCTGAGCTCCTTGGGCAGTTCCTTAGACCTCATGATTCTTATGTGCTCTGACATTCACTGTGAGCCATGAGGTCTTATATAGACAGTTGTGTGCCTTTCCTAATCAAGTCCTATCAGTTTAATTAAACACAGCTGGACTCCAATGAAGGAGTAGAATTATCTCAAGGAGGATCCGAAGGAAATGGACAGCATGTGAGTTAAATATGAGTGTCACAGCAAAGGGTCTGAATACTTATGATGATAATAGATTTGCACAAATATCTACATTTCTGTTTTTTTCTTTCACGATGGGGGGCAGAGTGTACATTAATGAGCAAAAAAATGAACTTTTTGGATCTTACCAAATGGCTGCAATGAAAGAAAGAGTGAAAAATTTAAAGGGGTCTGAATACTTTCCATACCCACTGTATATCACATAGGTCAGCTACTCTTTCTCTGTCATATCCTGCCCCCAGATAGGGCAGCAGATTCTCTCTGAAGTGTTAGTTTCATGCTTGAAGTAACACTTTCCCAGTAATATCATCCATGACAATTTTGATTGTTATTGTAGATGGAATAAGAATTTAGGACCTCATGTATGAAAACTGTCTAGGTATAAAGGTATGTTTGACGCGTATTTCGAAATGTATTGTGCGTTATATGTGGTGAAATGCACGCCGCAACTACGGTAACTCATAGCTCTCATAGAGAGCTATAGGTTACGCGTCCTCCCCTCCCCCCGCGCGTACAATAGGGGAAGAATTGACATGTCAATTGTTCGCAGCGATTACGCACCGTGAACAATGCATGTCAATGGGGCCAGCAGGCTGCCTGTCCCCCCGTGCTTTGGGAATACGCGCAACTCCCAAAACACACAGCGTAAAGAATTACGCCGTGAGAAAATACCCTTAGATTTTCTTTGTTTCCCATAGCAACCAATCAGAGCCCCCCTTTTATTTCATATAGTGCTCTGAAAAATTGAAAGAGGAGCTAAGCGCAACAAAGAAAGTTTTAGACCTAGAACGTTTTCATACCTGAGGCCCTTTGTTCCTTTTAATTTTTTTTCTTCAAATTTCAATCAGATTTCCATCAATTCATGTATCTCAAGATGACAAAGATTTCTTCATTTAAGTCTTTTTATGATGGAAAGTGCATTAGTCAAAACATGAGAAAATCAGTAGATTGGATCTCTTTTCTACTTCCCGCTTCAGCTCCCATATTCCATTAGGGTAACGTTTCTAAAGGAGAATTTGAGCAGTTGCTGTCGAAAGAAATATAACCATTTCAATTTATCACATTTTTATAACACAATGTTCAAAGGGATCTCTCTTTGCGACTATATGACTATGCGATGTAATATCCAACACAAGAGCAATGATTACCTTGCTAGAACTGTATCACACTGCTGCTTCCTACTCAAGCAATGACAGGTATAGAAATCTGTCTAAGAATGTAGACAAATAAACTGATGTGTTGTAAATTTCTAAGATTTATTGGATTTCCAAAGTTTGGGAATAACTATGCAGGAGTATGACAAGATAGGTACAGACATACATTCACTCCTCAGCAGCTGCCACGACAAATGTATTTGCAAATTATTTCTCTACCTTAACTTTACCATATTCACTCCCCTGTGGTATGTGTGGGGATTTTAACCATTGTAGTATTATAAAAATTTTTGATGAAAAAACTATGCATAGTTATGGCAGATATTGGTATTAGATAAAGGGAGTTGAAACGTGTAATGGAGGCTGGGGGGGGTAACTAGAATTCATGGTCTGTAACAAAATGAGATGGGGCCACCCCCACCTTGTGCTGTTCAGTATTTAGGAAAATGAAACAGCATAAGGAGCATTATTTAAACGTATGGATACCCAGGTAGTAGTGCTAAATGGCAGAAAGGCACCAACTTGTATTCCCTTCTAAAAGGCACCCAATAGGCCGTCTCAATCTCTGGGCCCCAAAGTGCTATGACTATAATTACAGCCATAAGTACAAGTCGTATGGCACAAAATGGCACAAAAGAATATTAGCTCAGGAAAAGGAACAAAGGGCGGCATGTTTGAACGGGGCTGCACCAGAAGTATTTTCAGCCCGACATCAGGCGCAGTCCCGTTCGCAATAGTTAAAAGCCTCTCGTATGCCCGTATCAGGCACATTACAGAGCACTTTCTAATGCGACTGATTTTGTGGGACGTTCGGGAGGCGGGACGCACTTGGAATGTCGTATTAACGCTAGAATGCGCCTGATTTATGACCCACAGTAGAAAGGTTCATAAATTAGGAGCATTCTATATTATTGTTATGCACATGAAAATTGCCATTTACATGCCAAAATTCATATATGTCGCCCAAAGTGTACTGTATTCATAAGGCCAGCAACCCAGTGACAGCTCTTCCCACCAACCCCTCCCCGTTTCCCCTTACACACAGTGGATTTCAGAAGTATCCATACCCTTTGAGCTGTTCCTCACTTTACGGCCACAAGATTTGTGAAGTGTAAAGGAAATGATACATGCTTTTTCAAATTTTTGCAAATTAAAAAACCGAAAAGCGTGGTGTGAATGTATATTCACCCCCTGTTCTCTGATAACCCTAAATAAAATTGCCTTTAGAAGTCACCTAATTAGCAAATAGAGTACATCTGTATGTAATTTATTCTTGGCATAAGGGTGCTTTCACACAGCGCAGTTTTGTTGCAGTGTAAACGCAGTTTAAAATGTTTTTTACCACAAGTTCTTTTTTGTTGTTAATTTTTTCCAGGAAGGTATTTCAAATAATCAATTACTGTGTGTGAAGTCTTATGGATTACAAACGCACTAAGTGATTACTCGATTTACAAAGATTTTAGGTAAGTGAAGGAAGTTTGCTGGTAATAAAGGCAGTTTAAATTAGAGCGCAGTTAAAACTGCACCAAAACTGCGCTGTATGAAAGCACTCTAACTACAGCTGTTATGCAAAGGTCTCATGAGTTTTCAAGAGCTCGTAACAAACAACGTCATGAAAAAAAACTATTAGTCGTGTACTCCTCAAATCTGTCCTTTATGGAAGAGTGGCTGGAAAAAAAAAACCCTTTTTTAAAAACAAACAGGAAAATGTCCCGTTTGCAGTTTGAGAACTTTTTTGGCCTAGATGTGAAATGCTATGTGTGGAGAAAAGCCAACACTGCACATAACCCTGTACACACCATTCCCACTGTGAAGCATCATGAGAGAGGCTCGCTGGTCAGAGTTAATGGAAAGATGGATGGAGCAAAATACAGGGAAATCTTGGAGGAAAGCCTGTTAGAGGCTGAAAAGACTTGAGACTGGGGCATATGTTCATCTTCCAGCCAAAGCTACAACGGAATGGTATATATCAAAGCATATTCATGTGATAAAATGGTCCAGTCAAAGTCCAGAGCTAAATCCCATTGAGAATCAGTGGCAGGACTTGAAAATTGCTGTCACAAACATTTGCCAACCAATCTGACTGAGCTAGAGCTATTTTGCAAAAAATTGGCAAATATTCTAGCCTCTAGATGTGCAAAGCTGTTAGAGACATCCCCTAACAGACTTCAGCTGTCATTGCAACTAAAGGTGGTCCTACAAAGTATTGACTCAGGGGGGCTGAATGGACACTCCATACTTTTAAGTTTTTTAATTTACAAACATTTTGAAAAGCGCATATTTTCTTCATGCTTCACAAATACAGTACTTGCTCTATCACATAAAATACATTTGGGTTTTTGGCTGTAACGTTTAAAAATTAGGCACAGTTCGAGGAGCATGAATACTTTTGTAACCAATTGTGTGTGTGTGTGTGTGTGGTGTGTGTATATATACCATTAAATAAATATTTTATATATATATATATATATATATATATATATATACACTTATCAGATACTGACAATATATATATATATATTGTCAGTATCTGACAGCTATTAGTGATGGTACAGGGGATAGACTTGACTCCAGAATACAGCGGAATCTTGACTATTATTTATTTTAAGCTGTTATCCAAATAGAACAATCTGGGGCACCATAGCAAAATGAGATCGGCCCCCATCACCTAATGACCAGAAATTGAAACAGATTCATAAGTAGCAATTTTTATGCGCTATTATCTATACCTTTAATATCAAAGAGCCCATTTAGTAGTGCTAGACAGCAGAAGACCACCAACTTATTTGCTTTGAATAGGAACAATGTTCTTGACCTTGAGTGGGCCACCAGCCATAGCAGAATCCCAAGGTTAATAGTACCAATGTCCTACTAATACCACATGTCACCAGAACGTAGTGATTGAATAATACCACAACACCGTGACCACATATCATCCCCACATAGTGACTGAATAATACACAATGCCATTACTGAATACAAACCATTATACTACAACCAATATTACCAGCATACATTGACCATACAGAGCTAGATACCAGTTGTACACAGGCTCTGCAGACATGTAAGCGACTCACCCGCACCTAGGAACGGCCCTGGGCATATGTATGAAAACTGTCTAGGTCTAAGTATTTCTTTGTTGTCCATTGCAACCAATCAGAGCTTTAATTTTAATATATTGTTCTGAAAAAAAAAATGAAAGGAGGCTCTGATTGATTGCTGTAGGCAACAAAACAAGTTTTAGACCTAGACAGTTTTCATACAAGTCCCCCCAAATTTTAAGTGCTATTTAGTATCATACCTTATCTAGCCTGTCTTTAAGGTTTTTTCTCACTACAAAGATAAGCTTTCAGCATGTAGGCATTGGTGTAACTTTAGGGGGTAAGGAGGGGACTGATCCCCCCCCCCACTTTTTTCTGGGTGGGGGACGGTCCCCCCACTTTTTAGCCATTTCAATAAAAAATAATCCATATGAAAGCATGAGAATACGGTAAGTGGGGAGAGTAGGGCACAGAGGGAGAAGAAGTAAACCCTTTGCCTTCTATATTCCTGTGCATCTTGCGGGGACAGAATAAGTAGCAGCCTCAAGTGTCAGTGCAAAGTGAGAGCAGCGCTGATTGGTAGAGCAGGAGTCAGCAGGGGCTGCTTCACCTATTAGAACGCTGCTCACAGTCCAGCACAGTCTGTATCTGGGGCTGTATCTTTCCCTCCCATTGTATACTACTTCCCCTATGCTCAGCCCTCATCAGTGAAGACAGGTAAGGAGGGGACAAAGGTGTTGTGTGTGCATGTGAGTAGGGTATGTACTGTATATGTGAGATGTGTATATACTGTACAGCCATGTGTCTGGCCATGTCACTTCTTCCCTGCACTTACGCACCAGGGAAAATGAAACTGAATGGGGCCGGTCCAGCAGCATTTCAGAAGTACAGACTGGCCGACACATACTTCTAAAACACTCGGCATATAGCACAGTACACAGTACACCCCCTATACGCCATGTAAACATATCTTAAGGGTGCATTCATGCAGAAAATATAAATGCTGATTCTGGGATGCATTCAGTTCTGTATCTGCTTCACAACCGGCGTCCAATCCAACAGGAAACTGACTTGCATTATAACCTATGTAAAATCACTGTCGTTGTTTAGATGACACTGATTTTACTTGAGTATTTTTGGCGCTTACTGTCAGCGCCTACAAAGGATTCTTCGAGGTGTTTTCCGCACTTACAGCAATAAAGGATAAGAGACAGAAATCTTCCTCGCACAGTCTGGGTCGTTTGCAGTAATTTCTGGGGTACGGTGTGAAAACTAATCTCTGGGGTACAGTGGGTAATGTAGTAATCTCTGGGGTACAGTGTGTAATGTATTAATGTCTGGGGTAAATTTAATAATGTAACATCTGTGGTATGGTGTGTAATGTAATCTCTGGTGTAAAGTGAGTAATGTAAACTCTGGGGTACAGTGTGTAATGTAATCTCTGGGGTACGGTGTGTAATGTAGTAATCTCTGGGGTACAGTGAGTAATGTCACCTCTGGGGTATGGTGTGTAATGTAATCTCTGGGGTACAGTGAGTAATGTAACCTCTGGGGTATGGTGTGTAATCTAATCTCTGGGGTACAGGGTAATGTAATCTCTGGGGTACAATGTGTAATGTAATCTCTGGGGTATGATGTGATGTAATCTCTGGAGAACAGTGAGTAATGTAATCTCTGGGGTATGGTGTGATGTAATCTCTGGAGTACAATGAGTAATGTAATCTCTGGAGTACAGTGAGTAATGTAATTCATTTCTAGGGTTCAGTGTGTAATATAATACATTTTTCGGGTACAGTGAATTATATTATTTCTTGAGGACAATGTGCAATTCATTTCTAAGGTGCAGATAGTAATGTAATTTATGTGGCTACCATGTGTAATATAATTAATTTCTGGGGTGCAGTGAGTGATGTCATTTATGGTGTATGGAATGCAATAAAATACATTTTGGGGTACAGTATGTGACATAAGTGATTTCTAGAGGTACAGTGAGATTTTCCTCATTCTGTTGTGTGTATAATAAATTTAATGGAGCAATGATGGGGGGATGGAGGGGTTATGCGAAATTTGCTGCATTGCGCAACATTTTTTATTTCCATCTAGAAGGGTAATATTGTCGGGGGCTGATTCGGCTTCATTGCCAGGGCTGCTTTTTAGTCCCGTCCAGCTCTAAACTTCAGTAATTGGAGAGGCCCTTATAACCTTTCGGATTGCACCAAAAGTTTTTGCCATAAGGACTCAGCCTGTACCTACTGGGGGAGCTCACAGCACTCCCTCAGACCTCCTAGCTGGGTTAGAGGGGACCACTTCAGGAGGGGAGAGAAGGGAAGGGAGGGGAAGTGAAAGGGAAGGCAAGTGAAGGAGGGAGGGATAGGAAGTTACACCCCTGAATGTAGGGAATTGAAATAGAAGACTTTTTCTAAATACATTGCTCTATTGATATTGCCGTAGTCATGAGATAAGATATTTTATCTGCTCTAAGTGCACACAAATGTCTCTAGGTTACCATCCATATCAACCTTCCTGATCAGACATACAACAGTTGACAATTGTTTTCACGTCTTGGAGCACTTGTTTTATTTAGAGATTAAATCTCTTGCACTTATGTCTTTGAAATGATCAGCTAGTTATAGAGGATCTAAATATGCTAATCACTGCTATGGAACCACAACAGCCTGAGAGGCAGAGTGTACCTGAAGATGTCTGTGACTGTGAAACAGCATGGTGAGAAAACCCCTTTAAATGGGTTTTACCATTTTATAAAAAACCTCTTTAAGCTGCTATGAGCTGGTCTCAGAGAGTGGGGAGATGGCTGCACTTGCATTTCCTGCATTCATTTCTATGGGAGTTTCGAATATAGCTGAGGAAATTGCACGGGTACAATCAGAACTCCAATAAATATAAATGGATGGACACTTATGGTGCCCCACAGCCCTCATTGACTTATACCAGGAGTGTCAAACTAATTTTTACCATGGGCAACAACAGCATTGTGGTTGCCCTGAAAGGGTCATTGGAGCGTGGATAAGTGCCATGGTTTCTTGGTAGGCCTGTCAGAGCTGTGCCACCATCTGTGTCTAAGCTTTCTGGAGCCACATAAAAGAGAGCTAAGGGTATGTTCACACGGGCAAATTTCGGCACGCATTTCGCTGTGTATTTGCGCTCTAAAATGGTCGAGATGCGCGCTGAAATTACGGTAATCCACAGTTCTCATAGAGAACTATGGATTACGCCTCCTCTCCCCGCTTGTACTATACACGCGGGGAGATAAGTGACATGTCAATTACTTACGGCGAATACGCGCCGTGAGTAATGACTGTCAATTGGTGCGACTCTCGAATCACCCGGTGAAATTGTGACCGTACTGTGGGCGCCGCAATTACGCCATGTGAACATGGCCTTAAAGAGTGTGGTGGACCAGATTTGGACCTCGGACCTCGAGTTTGACACTGGTGACTTATACTGTGGTCCAATGGGTTCTGTTGTGATGTCCATCATCCTGACACAGTTACCGATGAAGGTTCCAAACTGAATTTCTAACAGTAGTATGAACAGAGCCGAAATGAGGCACTAAATAACTGCAATACATACTTCCATTAGATTCTTCAAAGTTAGCTGTAGCTTTGTAAAATTCTGGTAATGTAAGACTTAAAGGGGTTTTGCCACGATGTAATGTTGACGTGGAATCCTCCAAAATGGGTTTTTAATCACTTTTCTAAATATATGTGATTACAAAAATTGCAGTCTGAGAGAGCTACAGCCTTCCTTACATGCCCTTGGTTACTTCAAAGAGTCTATTAGATATGGCCTGACAAGAGCTGGACGGGCTTGCTCAGAGAGAGCTTCTTATCTGATGAGACTGAGCTGCAGACGTTTTTAAGGCACCGGGTAGCAATATGTTTTCTTTTGTATACAGAATAAACTAGTTGTAGTGTTATTAGATACCTGCTTTATCTGATGACAGAGAACATGAAGAAGCTTTCAAGCTGCTGTGTAGAATAGGTGTTCTCTTTTGTATATAGAATCCACAAGTTATAGTTTGCTTATTTCAGTGAACATGTCACAGGAGCAGCTTATGCAGCTCGTTCTCTGGCTGTGTGTGTCTCTCTTTCAGCTCCATGATTTGTTTACATTACATTAGCATCTTAGCAGATAAGGCTCCTGACAGTGCAGTCTATCAGGCTGTGTCTTGCTGTATTGAGAATCCACTGTTGTACCGTTTATTATTTCACTTAAGTTTTGAGACTCTCCCTTGGATTCCTCACTCCTCACTCATCCCATCCCCCTCTCCCCTGCAGCCTCATGACTCAGCGTGATTTGTTGACATTCTGCCTGTACTAAGGAGAGACCTACCTAAATGGTCTCTTGGCAAATCCCCTTTAAGTAAAACTTTAATCTATAAATAGTCTGATCATAATACTAGCCAAAGATTACACTATTTCTTTTAAAGCATGCTGTCTATAGCTTTGGCTTTTTCCTGGCTTCAAAATATGACCATGATTCTGTATAATAGAATAGATAATGTCTAAATTTCCCAGAGTTTAACTAAATATGTCATAAAAAAATTACCTATGGCTTTTATCAAGTTTTCTTTATGTTAAGTATAGCGTTAAAGAATTTTTGTTCATTTTTGTTTTATTACTCTTCCATGGTAAATAAAAACACCTACTTTTTTATTATTATTATAACCACTGAGCCTCATAATATGTTGACGCCTCCTGTTCAGTAGCGATTTCCTCTCAGCAGGAATACAGTAAAAGGTGAAACCAAGCACAAGAGGTGATGCTCATAGCTCACTTTATCCATCTCGACACACAGGTCACAGAGCATTCTCAGAACATTCTCCCATAGAAGTCAATAAGTTGGTAAAGTATATATCTAAACTGCTTAGAAACTATGGCAGTCCCCAAATTCACATAACAGAAAGTGATATGTATAAGAAATGTTGCAATCAGAACATAAAATCACAGTATATTCCAGCATCTGATTGTAATTAGTAAAGAATAGAAACCTAGGTGAGAGATTCCATAGAAGTGAAATGAGTGAACAGGCTTTATGGGACCTTGGCTTGGTAAGGCTATGTTTACACTATCGTCAAGTTGCTCAGTCCATACAACCAAAAAACTTTATTTTTCCATTAATGTTAATCACAGTATGCAAAATCAGAACAAAATCAAGGTGAAGTTAGTAAACATATAACATATTATTCATAAACCATATCACAATCGTTTGTTAGTTAGAGAATAGGGAATCTTGCATAGCTCACTTTCAATTAAACTCCAGGTACCGATATTGTTCTGATTTTCCATACTGTGATTAAAGGGGTTTTGCCACGATCTAATGTTGACGTGGGATCCTCCAAAATGGGTATTTAATCACTTTTCTAAATATATGTGATTAAAAAAGTGAAGCCTGTGAGAGCTGCAGCCTTAATTAGATGCCCTTAGTTTCCTGACTGTTTACATTAGCTGATTTGGCAAGCTCCTGGCTTTGTTTGCACTTCTTATCTGATGGCAGTATACATGAAGGAGCTTTGAAGGGAGAGGGAGAGCAGAGCAGTGCATGAGCCTATGTCTGCTGGATAGAGAATCAGTGCTCCATGCTCAGCCCTTCTCCCTCCCCTGCAGCAGCTCCCTCTTTACTTATATAATTACATTACAGCTCTGTCTCTCCTAGTCAGAGAAGACTGCCTGCCCAGATCAAATCTTTTCTCCTGAGCCTTGGGAGCATGCATGGAACAGAAACACAACGCCCCTTTTTTCAAGACTTTAGAGGACAGCATCAGCCTGTTAGGTGAGGAAATCACTTCTTGGCAGAATCCCTTTGACATTAATGGAAAAAATAAAGTTTCTTTTTAACTGCATCAAGAAAATCTGTGTGTGTCATTGGTTATATGGACTGTGAATGGATTTTTGGCAACGAGCACCACAGTAATTAAGGGTAGTGCCGAACCATTATATATTTTTGTTGGCTTTACCTTCATGTTGCTGTGACACGGTCACGGATGCCCCTGCGACCCTCGTCACGGGCGCATCTGTGCCCCGCTACCGAGCGGTGCCGCGACCCAACATGCTCGTTCCCCTGCCTGTCCCGTAAGTTACTTACCCAGCAGCGCTCCTGCTGCAGTCTCTGTCCCTCAGCACACGTGGCCCCACCCCCTAGGGTGCGCACGCCAGCAGTGTTAAATTTAAAGGGCCAGCGCAGCGGTAAGTTCCCATTGCCGGTCGCTGACCCTATTTAAGCCTACCCTTTCCTGATACTCCTGCCGGATCTTTAGTGCCTTACTGCCTACTGAGAAAGCGTTCCTTGAGTCTCGTTCTGATTACTGTGTACCGTACCTTCTTGTCTCCGTCCCTCGACCACGAACCTTTGCCGCCTGTCCTGACCGTATTGCCTGTCCCCGACTTCGAGCCTGCCTTACGATTCTGTACCACGCTATACCTCGGCTGTCACCGCAAGCAAGTCACGTCAGGTGTAGCGACCTGGTAGACTCCCGCCGCAGCAAGTCCATCCCGCTTTGCGGCAAGCTCTGGTGAAAACCAGGACCTACTTAGATTCCGCTTCCTGGCGTGGCTTAGACCATCGCTTGCGGTGGCCAGTGGATCCACTACTGCGAACTGTGACAGTAAGATCCGGCCATGGATCCCACCAAGGTGCCTCTCCCGACTGTCTCCGACCTCACCACCATCGTGGCTCAACAGTCCAAACAGATTGCCCAGCAAGCACAGCAGCTCAACCAGCTGACATCTATGATGCAGCAGCTACTTGCCTCTCAGCAGCAGCAGGCCACCATGGCAGCTCCGATGGCAGCAGCTCCGGCTATCCATGCCTACGAAGTTTTATGGGGACCCTAAGGCCTGCAGGGGTTTCATCACCCAGTACTCTCTCCATGTGGAACTGATGGCCGGTCAGCTCCCGTCTCGAAGGTCTAAAGTGGCCTTCGTGGTCAGTCTTCTTTCTGGAAAAGCCCTGGCCTGGGCGACTCCTCTTTGGGACCGAGGTGACCCCGTCACGGCTGGTCTCGGCACTTTTCTTCAGGAGTTCCGAAGTGTGTTCGAGGAACCCGCCTGCGCATCCTCTGCGGAAACCGCGTTTCTGAATTTACAACAAGGAAGCTCCTCTGTGGGGTACTACGCTGTACAATTTCGCACTCTGGCTTCCGAATTGGCCTGGAACGAGGCGGCGTTGTGTGCCATGTTCAAGAAGGGGCTCTCCAGCCAGATAAAGGATGCCCTCTCCGCCAGGGATCTTCCATCCTCCCTGAGTGACCTCATCTCCCTGGCCACTCGGATTGATGTCCGTTTCTAAGAAAGGCAGGAGGAACTTTGCCTGGAGCGTGTGTTGGCCAGGACACGTAGTCTTCCTCGCTTGGCTCCTGTGTTCCAAAGGCCACCACAACAGTCCACTCCGCCAGCTACGGAGGAGCCCATGCAGGTGGACAGGGCCCACCTATCTTCGCAGGAGCTGTCTCAACGATGGGAGGAAAACCTGTCCCTCTATTTTGCCAGTCCCGAACACTTCCGCAGGGGCTGTCTGCTCCGTCCCCAGCGTCCGGGAAACGCACACACCTAGGCTACGTGGGAGAGGCGTCCCTAGGCGTGAACAACCCCTCTCCTCGCCTGACTATGCCCGTACTAGTCGGGTTTGGACCTGGAATCCGGTTTCAAGCCTTGGCCTTCCTGGACTCTGGTTCAGCCGGGAACTTTGTGGATGCGGCCTTGGTGTCCAAGCATAAACTCCCGGTGGTCCCCCTGAAGAAACCTCTTGCCATCTCCTCTGTCAGTTTGGAGATTCTTAGTGATTCGGTCCAGTACCGTACCGAACCTTTGTCCCTTCAGGTAGGGGCACTACACAAGGAGAGACTTACGTTCTATGTGTTACCCCGGTCATCCTCGTCTATTCTTCTGGTTCTCCCGTGGTTGCAGCAACATGCCCCGGTGCTCGATTGGAAGACGGGCGAAGTCTTACACTGGGTACAGGGTTGTAGTTTTCGATGTCTGGAGGCACTCCGCCAGGTGCTTCCCGCTTCTCCTCTAGTAACGTCTAAACCTTTGGTGGGCCTCCCTGCTTTCTACCAAGAATTTGCGGACGTCTTCTCGGAGAAGCAAGCGGAAATTCTACCTCCTCATCTTCCCTATGACTGCCCTATTGACCTGCTACCCGGCACCTCTCCTCCTCGGGGCAGGTTCTATCCACTGTCTGTGCCGGAGACAAAGGCTATGGCTGCTTACATCCGGGAGAATCTTCAAAAGGGGTTCAGTCATAAGTCCTCCTCACCAGCCGGGGCAGGGTTCTTCTTCGTAACAAAAAAGCATGGCTCCCTGCGCCCATGTATCGATTATCGCGGTCTCAACAAGATCACCGTGAAGAACCGGTACCCCTTGCCATTGATTACCGAGCTTTTAGACCGGCTCCGTGGAGCCAAGATCTTTTCTAAACTGGATCTACGTGGTGCCTACAAACTCATACGGATTCGTGAAGGAGACGAGTGGAAGACGGCTTTCAACAATCGTGATGGCACTTCGAGTACCTGGTGATGCCCTTCAGGCTCTGTAATGCCCCCGCAGTCTCCCAGGAGTTTGTCAACGCCATTTTCAGAGACTTCCTATACACCTACGTGGTTGTCTACCTGGATGACATACTGATTTTCTCACCTAACCCAGAGTCTCACCAGGTCCACGTACATCAGGTCCTCCAGCGATTACGCGCCAACCAACTTTATGCCAAATTGGAAAAATGTCTATTCCACAAGACAAGTCTTCCCTTTCTCGGCTACATTATCTCGGACAAGGGTTTGCAAATGGATCCCGCAAAACTGTCGTCCTGCATTGGCCACGTCCGGTGGGTCTCTGTGCCATACAGAGATTTCTGGGCTTCGCCAACTACTATAGGCAGTTCGTGCCTTACTTCTCCTCATTGGTATCCCCAATCGTGGCACTCACCAAGAAAAAAGCTAACCTGAAGCTATGGCCACCAGCGGCTGAGGAAGCCTTCGTAAAGCTGAAATCTGCATTTGCTTCCGCCCCCGTGCTTTCTCGACCTGATACGGAAAAACCTTTCTTCTTGGAGGTCGATGCCTCCTTCGTCGGAGCCGGGGCAGTGCTTACCCAAAAAGGGCCCACTGGCAAGACCCTCACATGTGGCTTCTTCTCCAGAACCTTTTCCATGGCAGAGAGGAATTACTCCATTGGGGACCGAGAACTACTGGCCATCAAACTAGCCTTGGAGGAGTGGTACCTCCTCGAAGGAGCTCGTCATCCGGTTAATGTCTATGCCGACCACAAGAATCTTTTTTATCTTCAGACGGCCTAACGGCTGAATCCTCGGCAGGCCGCTGGTCACTTTTCTTTTCTCGGTTTGACTTTCTCATCCATTTCAGCCCGGCTGAAAAGAATGTCAAGGCGGATGCTCTCTCCCACGCCTCGGATGTGTTAGGGGATGAAATGGCTCCAAGGCACATCATTCCTCCTGAACAGCTGATCTCTGTGGCACCGATTGATCTTCGGGAAATACCCCCGAGAAAGACATACGTACGCCAAGCTATTCAGAAAAGGATTCTTATGTGGGGAAATTGCTCTCGAGTGGCTGGTCACCCATGGGTACAAAAGTCTTGCTCCCTGATCTCTCGCTTCTATTGGTGGCCTGATCTTGTTAAAGATGTTCGGGAATTCATGGAATCTTGCACTTCCTGTGCCCAGAACAAATTTCCGCGTTTCAAGCTGGCGGGTTTGCTTCAGCCACTACCAATTCCCAATTGCCCTTGGACTCACGTGGCCATGGATTTTATCACGGACCTTCCTCCGGTAATACCGTTGTATGGGTAGTTACCGATCGGTTCTCTAAGATGGCCCATTTTGTCCCTCTGCCGGGTCTTCCCTCTGCTCCTTGTCTCGCCAGCTTGTTCTTCCAGCACATTTTCCGGTTAAATGGACTTCCTCTGCATATTGTCTCTGACAGTGAAGTCCAATTCGTGTCCAAGTTCTGGCGCTCCCTCTGTGCCCAGCTACAGGTTAAATTGGATTTCTCCTCGGCATACCACCCACAGACCAATGGACAAGTGGAGAGGGTTAATCAGGTTCTGGGTAACTACCTTCGCCACTTCGTTTCGGCACGTCAAGACAACTGGGTTAATCTGTTACCCTGGGCATAATTTACATATAATTCTTTAGACTGGGAGTCTACTGGGGCTGCAACCTTTTTCATCGTCTACGGACAACTTCCGTACCCACCCCTGCCCCTCTCGGTATCCTCTGAAGTGCCGGCCATGAAAGAGCTGGTCCGTGACATCTGGAATCAGACACGCCAGTCTCTACAACAGGCTTCTGCCCGCATGAAGGCGCAAGCAGACAAACTGGAGAAGACCTTCTCCTATCTACTCTCCCGAAACAAGTTGTGGTTATCGGCGAAGTACATTCGCCTGAAGATCCCCAGCTATAAACTGGGTCCTCGGTTCCTGGGACCATTCGAGGTGCTCAAGCGCATCAACCCAGTGGCTGATAAGCTTCGTCTTCCCCCGACAATGCATGTCCCGAACTCCTTCCATGTCCCCCTTCTCAAGCCGGTGGTCCTGAATCGTTTCTCCCGGAAGGCCGTCTCCCCGACTCCTGAAGCTGATGCCACCAACGTCTTTACCATAAAGGGGCTTGGCCATGAAGACGATAAAGGGGGAAGCGTCATTTCCTCATTGATGGAAAGGGGTTCGGCCCCAAAGCGGGGGTCCTGGGAACCAAAGACAACATTCGGGACCATAACGTAATCCGAAATTCCCTTCGGGCCCAGAAGGAAGGGGGGCCAAGGGGGGGAGGGATTGCACGGATCCCCCGAACCCTGCCCGATTGCGGGCGTTTCCCGTGCCCGCTCGAGCATGCTGCGATCCGCATGGGCCCCTGTCGCCTCTTTTCCCCTGCCTATCCCGTAAGTTACTTAACCTATGGCGCGCGCGGGCGGGTGTTTAATTTTAAAGGGCCAGCGCACCGGTTTTTTCCCCATTGCGGTCGATGCCCCTATTTAAGCCTGCCCCTTCCTGTACTCCCACCGGATTTATGCCTTACCGCCTAATGAGAAAGCTTCCTTTAGTCTCGTTTTTGATTTCCGGTACCGTACCTTTTTGCCTCCGTCCCTCGACCACGAACCCTTCCGTCTGTTCCAACCTTATTTCCCGTCCCCCTAGAGCCTGCCCCGATATTCTGTATCAGCTATACCTCGGTGCCCCCGCAAGAAGTCATTCAGGGTGGACCCTTAGACTCCCCCGCAACAAACCCCTTCCGCTTTGCAGCGGGGTCTGGTGAAAATGGGACCTATTTGATTCCCCCTCCCCGGGTGGGTTAGACCATCGTTTGCGGTGGTCCATGGGCCACTACTGCGAAACCCTGAGCACATTACTCATTTTAAGTCATGGGGTTCCACCCCATTGACTTATAATGAAATCCCTAGGTTTTTGTTTTTTTGACTGTTTATTTGCAGAAGAAATATCGCAACATCGGCAAGGTAGAAAGCTACTGCAATAATATTAAAGGTAATTAAATGAGTTAAATCAGAATAAAAAATTTTAAATACAAATATAATAACAGCGCCACTCCTGTCCATGGACTTTGTTTGGCATTGCAGCTTATTCCAGTTCACTTGAAAAAGGGTTGAGCTGAAAAACCTGGAACACCTCATGAACAAAAGTGATATTGCTTCTAGGGAAAAATGCAGCATAATGCAATCCTTTTAAGATACACATGATAAAAAAATGTTATTATTTTTATTTTGCATTTAAGCCTTTAATGGCCAGCCCTGAAGTGGCTGTCATGAATAGCTAAATGTTTCTGTTTTTGCCTCTTTGTAGCCCATAAAATTTTACAGCTTATAACAATTGTGTGGTTACCTAATATGTGTAGTCTTTTATGGAGTGTATGTTCAATAAAAATTATATTGAATATTCACATTTTGTTTTATTTTGCTGTTGACTTTGTTATTTTACTAACAATATTTTCTTAAATCCCATTATGGGGTTATGATTTTGTAATCATATTTTATACTGAAGTCCCTATTTACACTATGCTTTGAGGTAATGTTGAAGGGATCTGTAGGGACATCTTGAAAAAAATTATTGTGACTATAGGGCAATTGTAGGGTCTTTTAGAATATGTTTGTATTGGCTTTGTGTGCCCGACCCACAATCATGGTCTACACTCATCTCACCAGGAATGCCAGTAGGAACCTTTGCTTACATCCTTCTCCCTCTCTTCTCTGGGTGCTTTGCTTTTATTAAAGGGAATGTGTCATCAAAAAATAAGTAATTGTCCCGTTTTTATGTTAAACACATTTTTTAGGAATTTTTGGTTGTTTTTCTAATTTTTCATATCATTTTCAATATTTTTTAATAATTCTTAAGTATTGTAATTTTTACTTTGGCCACTAGATATTGTTTGTACTGCTTTAACAGCAGTCAGAGAGATGCTTTACAGCAGCTTCATGCATATAGGTGTCACGGTTCACGCCGCGGTTCCCTGCCTTGGGCCGTCGGCGTGTCGTGCCTTCCTGTGCTTACCTGCCCCTGTCCTGTTCTGTTGCTTCCTGGGTCCTGTGTGTGCTCTGTTCCTCTTAGGGCCGCGCGCTGCAGTTTCCTGTCTTTTATAGGTTACTTGTCTCTGTCTACTTCCTCTTTACCTCTGACCCCTGCCTATAAGAGGAAGTTCCTGCCTCTGCTCTGGGTCAGTTCATTGCAGTCTGTTGCTGTCTCAGCTGCCTCCCATCTTGAGCTCCTGTCAGCATCTCAGGTCTGCTGTTGGAGACTTTAACCCCTGAGATGCTGGTCCAGTGTCTTTGTCATCTGAGCTCCTGGCCGTCCGTCCGTCGTGTCTGGGTATCCTGTATCCTTTCCGTGTTCCTGTCCTGTATGTGCTCTCCTGTTCCTGCCATGTTCCCTGGTCGTACCTGATGTTACTCCCATTTTCCTGCCGTATCCTGTGGTGCATGTGTACGTTTAACCCTCCTGTATCCGCTGTACATTTCCTGTGTTCCTGTTTTCCCCACCGCCTGGATTCCTGTCTTGCACCCCGGCTGTCACCACAGGTAGCCACGTCAGGGGTAGTGACCGGGGGGTTCCGCAGTCAAGTCCATCCCGCTTTGCAGCGGGCTCTGGCGAAGACCAGGGGCCCTTTAGACTCCACTCCCTGGCGGGGTCCTCCAGCACCACCTGCCTGCGGTGATCACAGGGGATCCACACCCGGATGTCAGTGGTCGGCGCCTCGGCATACGTCTGTCAGCGCCGCCTCTGTTACAGTATGAACTGACCATGGATCCCGCCGGGGTGACCCTGCCCTCGTCTACAGCGTCTGCACCCGTTGCCTGGCTCATGGTCCGCCCAGAGTGTCTGTCTGTCCGCTGGCTCACGGTTCACCCAGAGTGTCAGTCTCCCTGTCCGCTGGCTCATGGTACGCCCAGAGTGTCAGTCTCCCTGTCCGCTGGCTCATGGTACGCCCAGAGTGTCAGTCTCCCTGTCCGCTGGCTCATGTACCCCCCAGAGTGTCAGTCTCCCTGTCCGCTGGCTCATGGTACGCCCAGAGTGTCAGTCTCCCTGTCCGCTGGCTCATGGTACGCCCAGAGTGTCAGTCTCCCTGTCCGCTGGCTCATGGTACGCCCAGAGTGTCAGTCTCCCTGTCCGCTGGCTCATGTTACCCCAGAGTGTCAGTCTCCCTGTCCGCTGGCTCATGGTACACCCAGAGTGTCAGTATCCCTGTCCGCTGGCTCATGGTACGCCCGTTTGGCCTAGCTCATGGTCCAGCCCAGAGCGCCCGTTTGGCCTAGCTCATGGTCCAGCCCAGAGCGCCCGTTTGGCCTAGCACATGGTCCAGCCCAGAGCGCCCGTTTGGCCTAGCTCATGGTCCAGCCCAGAGCGCCCGTTTGGCCTAGCTCGTGGTCCAGCCCAGAGCGCCCTTTGGCCTAGCTCATGGTCCAGCCAGAGCGCCCTTTTGGGCCCTAGCTCTGGTCCAGCCCAGAGCGCCCGTTTGGCCTACTCATGGCCCAGCCCAGAGCGCCCGTTTGGCCTAGCTCATGGTCCAGCCCAGAGCGCCCTTTTTGGCCTAGCTCATGGTCCACCCCCAGAGCGCACGTTGGGCCTAGCTCATGGTCCAGCCCAGAGCGCCCGTTTGGCCTAGCTCATGGTCCAGCCCTGAGCTTCCGTTTTGCCTAGCTCATGGTCCCGCCCAGAGTGTCCGTCTGTTGCCCAGCTCATGGTCCCGCCCTGAGCGTCCGTCTGTTGCCTAGCTCATGGTCCCGCCCTGGGGTCCCCCCCATGTTGGCTAGTGCCCCGTTTGTTTCCTCACGGGCACTTCCTTATCTAGGTTTTTCCCTATACTGGCTATATTCAGCCCGTACCTTGGTTTTGGGGTTTCCCCCGTAGAAGTTGCTGGCCCCTGACCTATGTGGAATGACATGTTTGTGATTTGGAGGGGTAGGAGGGGGCTTTGAGGGGGGGTACTGTCACGGTTCACGCGCGGTTCCCTGTCTTGGCCGTCGGCGTTGTCGTGCCTTCCTGTGCTTACTGTCCTGTCCTGTTCTGTTTGCTTCCTGGGGTCCTGTGTGTGCTCGTTCCTCTTAGGGCGGCCCCCCGCGCTGCAGTTTCTGTCTTTTTTAGGTTACTTGTCTCTGTCTACTTCCTCTTTACCTCTGACCCCTGCCTCTAAGAGATAGTTCCTGCCTCTGCTCTGGGTCAGTTCATTGCAGTCTGTTGCTGTCTCAGCTGCCTTCCATCTTGAGCTCCTGCCAGCATCTCAGGTCTGCTGTTTGGCCTTTAACCCCTGAGATGCTGGTCCCGTGTCTTTGTCATCTGTGGTCCTGGCCGTCCGTCCGTCGTGTCTGTGTCTCCTGTATCCTGCCGTGTTCCTGTCCTGTATGTGCTCTCCTTTCCTGCCGTGTTCCCCGGTCGTACCTGATGTGTTACTCGTCCAGTTCCTGCCGATCCTGTGGTGCTATGTGTACGTTTAACCCCCTTATCCTGCTTACATGTTCCTGTGTTTCCCGTATTCCACCGCCTGGATTCCGTCTTGCACCCCGGCTGTCACCGCAGGGAGCCACTCAGGGTATGACCTGGGGGTCCCGCAGCCAAGTCCATCCCGCTTTGCAGCGGGCTCTGGCGAAGACCAGGGGCCCCTTAGACTCCACTCCCTGGCGTGGTCCTCCAGCTACCACCTTGCCTGCGGTGATCACAGAGGATCCACACCCGGATGTCAGCGGTCGGCGCCTCAGCATACGTCTGTCAGCGCCGCCTCTGTTACAATAGGAAACTTAAGACTGACTCAGTCCCATTGACTTCCATAGTAGAGTTTTCTAGTCATGTGCAGGGAGGTGAAAGGGTGAACCGTGACCATCTCCTCTTGTGACTGATGGATCCTGTGTTATCTATTCACACTCGTGTCTCCTTTCAGTTTGACCCTTTTTGTGCTGATAATGAGCAGACAACTGAGAATCTTTCTCTACAGAACAGGAGGTTTCAGACAATTATTAGGCTTAGTGGCCAAAGTGAACATCGCAGGATTTAAGAATTGTTAAAAAATATTGAAGGTGATATGGAAAATTTAAAAAAAAAATAATCAAAAATTCTTAAATGTGTTTAACATAAAAACGTGAGTTAAACAATAAGTCATTTTTGATGACACATTCCCTTTAAAAGTTAACTTCTTTAACAAACCAACATCATCAACCCCGCCAACAAAATGGTTATTGTCTGATTATACGTTGGCATTCTTGATAGCACATCACATAACAAGATCATATAATACCAAAACATGCCACAATTTCACAAGACTGTATGACATTACAAGATTCCATGACATCATAGGATCATATGATATCACAAGATTCCATGACATCTCAAGACCATATGACATCACAGGATTCCATTACATCACAATAAGGCACTTGTATGTAAGGAGCAGAAACAAGTGGATCTGGTCATTTCTACATGAAGAAGGTTGGAAGAAGAACTGAAGAAGGCTGTCTGCATGAAATAAGAAATTGTAAGCTTTAAAGAGGTTCACTTCCAAACGGTGGTGTCAGGCAATGGCACATGAGCACTGCAGCCAAACAGTGGCTACAGCGGTAACTATCCAACTGCCAGGACAGGAAGTACAGGAAGACCTGCAAGACCATTGGAAAGGGGGTGAAATGGGGAAGTAAATATGTGTTCTTTCATTTTGTCACAGCCTCAGCAGGCTTAAAATATACACACCAACCCCAAGTCAGTCTTTGGTTATGCAGGCTTTAGGGAGCTAGGGTATAGCTGGTCCATGCCCTCGTCATCTCACGCCTAGACTATTGCAACATCCTTCTCTGTGGCCTCCCAGCTAGCACCCTCGCTCCCCCCAATCCATCCTTAAACTCTGCTGCCCATCTGATTCACCTCTTCCTCGATACTCCTCTGCCCTATTTCTGTCAACCCCCTTCACTGGCTTCCCATTGCCAGGAATCCATTCAAGTTAGTAAACCTTGACCTCAAGGCTCAAATAACCTTCCCCCCCCCCCCCCCATACATATCTGTTTAAATCCCCCGATATCTCCTTCACGCAATCTCCGCTCCTACAGGCCTTCTCTCCTCTCCCCTGTCAACCCTCACATAACCGTCTTCAAACTTCCCCCCTGTTTCCCCCCCATACTCGAAATCACTGCCCCAACCCTCAGACCCCCCCCCACCTCACCACCTCAAAAGCAACCCTGAAAACCCATCTTTCAGGATAGCCTAAAAACCAACAATAACCCCTTTGCTGCCACCCCACCCAAAAAACATGTCTGCCCTCCCCTTTCTGTCTTTTCCCACCTTCCTTTTAGAGTGTAAGCACTCGGGGGAAGGGACCTTTTCCCCTTCTGTACCAGTTGTTATTTATTAATTTGTCCCCTTTTGTACTTTTTTATTATTTTAGTATAAACCTAAATAACAGTGCTCGGGAAACCCAAAGGGGGCGCTCAAAAATAAATAATAACAAATAGCGTAAATCAGTTTACACAAACCTGCCGTGTGAACATACCCTTATGGTGTCATTTTTCTTAAGAAGGATTTCATAACAGAGGTGGCGTCATATGACTGACAACGTATAGTCCTATTTATAGCCCCAAAGAGCATTACACAGGGGCTTGGGTTATCATTCTATTTTTAAAAGGACTACGCAAGGAAAAGAAAACTTATGTGATTCGAATATCCTTTGCATGTGTATTAGAAAAAACTGTGTGATTTCCTATTCTAGAAATAAATTGAATAAATAAAACCCAGAAAATTCCTTTAAAGGATCTCACACTAACATCTTGATGCCAAATACCACAGAACGACTTCAGAAGTCTTGTGGAATTGATGCCTTAATCCACACAGTATTATGCAAATAGTTTTTATGATATGGTATTTTCACACGGCGAATTGCAGGTGTATAAGGGGCCGTGTTCACACGGTTTTATTCCCCCCGGAAATTTGTGACCCGGGTAATTGAGCCACAAATCCCCCGGTGAAAAAAGGGGGGGGGAAGGGGGGCCCGGGCCCGACCCGCGGGGGGGGCCCGCCGCTCCCGGCCCCATAGACAATGCAGGGTTTTAGGGGCGCGCCCGCGCCGAAAATAATTTTGCATGCACTTTCTCCCCCCGGGGGTTTTTTCCCGCCGAGCGGGGAGGAGCGACAAATTTTCCCTTTTCTCTTTTAAAGCAGGGATTCCCCGTAATTGCCCCCCGGCGGATTGGCCCGAAATTGAACCCGAAAACCGCCGGAAATAGGGGCCCCAAATTTTTTTCTGTCGGAAAAATTAAGCCGGGGTGAAGGGGGCCAAACCCCAACTATTTGAAAATACCCTCCCAATACGCATGTTTTTTTCTTACGCCGGGCCCCCCCCCCCCTTGAAAAAAAACTTCCCTGGTCGGGGTTTTCCCAAAGGGAAAAAACCGCAGGTTTTTATACTCTAAAATGAGACTATAAATTTAACCCATTTTTGGGGGGGCAGAAAAATCAAGCGTATTGCAGTGCAATTATGTGTCGAATTATGCTCTGCAAATATGCAGTGTGAACATATTCTTATACGATCATTGTATAAAAGGAAAAATTTTTTGTAATGTTTAAAATATTTTTTCCCAAAAAACTCAGTAATTTTTGCAGCAAAATTGAAAATTTGTTCAATGAAAAAAAATGCCCCATTTTGATATCAGGAAAAAAAGTTTCCCAAAATGTGCACCTGGGTTTAAAAGGGGGTTTTTGGGCCACAAAGTAAGGGTTTGACGGGGGAAACCTTCAAAAGGGGTTTTTAAATTTCATTTTTTTCTAAATATAGGGGTTGATCACAAAAAGGAAGCCGTGAAGCTACAGCATTGCTCAGCCCCCCCTTTAAATTTTTCCCAAAAATTTTTACTTTTAACACGACGGGGGACACTGACAGGAGCTGATCTTCCGCGTTTTGGGTGTTTCCTTTTCTTATCTGATAAACGGGAAACATGAAGGAGCTTGCAAAGGGCGGGGGAGAAAAAGCAGTGTATAGTCTTTCTGCTGTATAGAGAACCCCACTGGTTGTAATAAAAATTATTTGATAAACTTTAGGGGATGTTTTCCCTGCTTTCCTTTGCTCTCTGCTCACCCCCCTCCCTCCCCACCAAGCAGCCCTTCAGACTCCTGCTTTTTTTAAAATTCTCTCCTGAGCAAAAGACCCCAAGGGAAATTTAGTTTATGGCAAAAAACCCTTTAAATAGAAAATTGTCAGCCCATTTTTTTGTTTAAACCCAGTTAAACTGAGAGTAGGGAAAGGGGAAAAAAGGGAGAGAGGGTGAGCTATACGATTTAAATAGGGTTTTAAATATTTTAGAGGCAAGGGTTTCCCGAGTAAAAAGCAAAGAAAATACTGACTGGACCCTTTAAAAGGGGGTTTTTTTCACTACATTGATTTAACTTACTCCCTCCCCATTTTTTTGGGTTTTATTTTTGAATTCAGGGCTAAGTTTTACTGGCTTAAATGGGTACTTTCTGGCCTGTAGTATGAGCTGCTGAGAAAACCGGGCTGTAGCTATAGCGACCAACCGGGAGCCTATCAGGAGAGAAAAAAGCAGGTCGAAAAGCTATAGCGACCTGAGGAAATAATGCAGCCAAAAAAAGGTGATATCAGGAATAGGGAGGGGAAAAGGGTTTTTTTGGGGCAAAATATTGCAAAGTCACTTGTTTTTGAAAATCTTTAATATTAAAAAACAATCCTTTTAACGGGCAACCCCTTTAAGAGACAGTGGGAAATCCGCTTATTTCCCGCCCCCCATGCTCTGATTTAAGCTTTCCCCCCCATCCGTGTGTGGGACAAGCAAACTAAACCCAAACACTGT
>JAODAL010052715.1:0-17500 GCA_025379985.1 Phyllomedusa bahiana
AGGGGTTTAAAAAAGTACATCCTGTCCTGCAAAATAAAAGCCCTCATATATCCATGTAGGAAGGGAGGAGAAAAACGATAGCTATATTATTATGACCGGCTGTCAGTAAGGGGTTAAATATCTAAAGGGGTTTTCACTAGAATATTACATCAATGTTTGATAGGTGCTGGTCCCATCTTTGTCAAGACAAAGCCCCGAAACCTCTTGCGGCCTTTTGGCCCTGCTTTGGGGACTCCCATTCATTTTGATGACTACCTCAATGTTCAAAACAAAAGGGTTTCGGGGCCCCTTTTTAAATAATTTAATTTTTTTTTTTTTAAGGGAGGGGGGTGTTGCATTATATGCTAAATAAATGATAATCTGCCAACTGTTTACTTTTCTTGGGCAACATTGGCACTATATAGCATGTATCACCTATGTTAGTAAAAAAGACCTAAGAGCCTGTTTGGTAATTGAAAAAAATGTAAGTCCTTGTTTTTTTTTTTTTTTTTTCTGGGACTGCTAGGTGAGTGGCTTGACTTAGTAAACTGAAAAGGGGTTTATATATGGGAAAAAACCAGTATACTCATAAAGTACTGGATTTGTGGCTAATTCTGTATACTTTATACCTATTTATAAATTAAAATTTGAACAGGTTCCAAAACTCTGAAGGTCTAAATTTAAAAAACAGTATGGAATTTAACCTTGAAGTTGTTTTTATCCTAATGGTGTAATTCATCTTTGGAGTTACAGGGGCGTGTAACATGGAGGCTGACATTATTACAGAAAACGAGTGTCGGTGCAACCATCAATAGATAAAGCTGGCGGGGACAGTGAGCACTTTACTTCGTTTTATAGTTGCAATAACCTGATAAAAAAAGAAAAAAAATTGAGAACAGAACAAATACAACCATTGTTACATTTCACACTAGACCCCAAACAGAGCAAATTCAGTGTCAAACTTTATGGGAAAAAGATATACTGTGCATTTTAAGTCCCAAAAAATTTACCTGAAAGTGCCAAAACGGCCCCAAATGTCAAAAGCCAAAAACCCCCTCCCTTCAAAAAAAAAAAAAAAAAGTATTTAAGTAACATTCTAGATAAGTGTAAGGCTATCTCTGTCTACCACCCTACCCGCTCTCTTGCTTACTGTTTTAAGACTACACACCCACTCACCCAAAACCCTCCCATGCCCTTCTTTTTCACGTATTGCCCCCCGTTCCTGGAACAGTTACCCCAGTATCGCCACTAAACCCCTCACATTTTAATTTTCGCCAAAACTCATCTTCTTAGACAAGCCTATCAAGAACCAATTTTCAACCCCCCCAAATTCCCCTTTCACAATCTCACTTCCTGCATTTTGGGCCCACCCAAGCCTTTAAACTGTATAAGATTTTATGGTGCATTTTTTTCATCCCCCCATTTTAGTAACTACCCCCTTTATTAACTGGCTGTCCATTGTAAACCAAGCTTGAAATTTTTGTTTCACCCCATACCCCATAATAGATGTAACTCTTGCAGCAGGGCCCTCACCCCCGCGTGTCTCATTTGTCATAGCTTTTTTAAAATGTAATTCTGGTTTGCCTGTGCTTATTCCCTTTTTTAAAAGTGGCGGAATATGTTGGCGCTATATAATTAAAGATTATTATTAAAAAATGCCGTTGGAAATTAGGGTTTTTTGTATTGCTGGACCACTTTTTTTGGGCACAGATTTGCGAAAAACGGCGGCCTTTTTTTGGTTTTGCAGTTTGTCCGTACATTCAATTACAGGGCAACAGCAAACCAGAAGAATCCAGGAAAAATATACAAAAATTTTGCATATTCCCCCAGATTTTTAACGAAACGTAAAAAAAAAAACTTGTGCGAAGACACCCACAGTTTTTCACTGCTTTTCATGCACACAAAATCTAAAACTGGCAAAAATCTGTGAATTTCTGTCTTTTAAGACATGCCTAACATTTTGCGATCTTTTCTTTTTTGCCCCAAAAGTACATCGGGGCATATTTTGGGCACTCTTCTGCCCAAATTGGTGAAATGTGGATCTGAAAAAACTTTTTGTTAGAAAATTATACACAACGGTTTTTTTTGGTGTAACGCCAGGAATGTGATCCACTGGCCACCGCAGGGGGGTAAACAGACCACACCGGGGAAGGAGCCCTAAGTGGGTCCGGTGTTCACCCGAGCCCGCCGAAGGCGGTTGGGTTTTCGTGCAGGATCCCCCAGGTCGTACACCTGATGTGCTTGCTTGCGGAGGCACCCAAGGTCAACGCGGTACAGAATTTGTAACAATCTATAGTGGGGGACAACCCGGGGAAGGTCAGGGAAAAGCAGCGAAAAAATTGGGCCCAGAACAGATAAAGGGGAACCGGTCACAAAACAAAACTTTAAAAAGGCTTCCCTGCATAGGTTAGGGCAAATATGAATTTTGGGAGGGCATGCGGAGGTGTAGACATTTTATAGGGTCAGGCCCCCGGCAATCACCCAAATTTTGGTGCGCTGGCCCCCTTTAAAAAAGAGAGCCGGATGGTGCACCTAAGAAAAAGGGAAGAGGCAAGGCCGCACGGGGGCGCAGGGATCAGGAGCACGGTTTTTTGGGGATGGGGGGCCCAGGGAGCCGTGCCCCCAGCCCGATACGTGGAACCGCCACCACCCACTCCCAGTGAAAAAGGGACTAAGATATTTCCAAAGTGATTGTGTGCGTCGCAGACATCGGTCTTTTGGAGCTCACCTGTTACCCCCTGGCCCCCTAGGCAAGCATTATCGCGGTGTAATCGCCGAAATTTAAATTTAATGTAAAAATCCCCCGGTTCAATCATTGTTTTTTTGACAGGGGGGGGAAAAAGGAACGTGATTAACCATAATTTTGGCTCGGATTTAAACCCCATTAGAGTGCAAAAACAAGGCAAAAAGGCCCGAAATTACCCCTTGTGGGAAAAACCCTAAAGGGTACCACCTGACATTTGGCCTTATGTGTAAAAAATGTAACACTGGCTAAAAATTTAAAAAAAAAAGAAAACTAGATGTAATCCCTTTTTAAAAGAGGGCAGAGACTAACACTACAAGAAAGGAAAGGGCAAAATGGAGGAGAAGGGGAGTTTGGGGATTTCTTTTTACTGGTCCCTTACTAGTTTAAAGCGAAAGGGCAGAAAAGCGGAATGGTGATATTAGAAATGGGCAAGTTTTCAAAATTAGATTCGGGGCTTGCCAATTTCCCGACAAAAATTTTTTCGGTCCGAATTATTCGGGACGAATCCATTAAAAATCAGCTATTTTTAGGTCCAGAGCCCGCAGGGTGCTAAAAACATTGTGCCATGCTTTAAAAATGCAGAGGGAGCTTGGTTTTGTGTCCCTTCATACAATCTATTGTCTGTTTTTGTATGCACACGAATATGTCCCCCGCCGCCGCTCTAGAAATCGCTCTCACACTAAAATTCCCTGGCCACTTAAGAGGGCAAAACTGACCAAAAAAACTCAACGGGAATGTAGCCTGATAAATGTCGTTGTCAGCGAAAGCTTGGAAAAAAACAAGCCGAGCACAGGTGGCAACACTCAGTTAATGAGTGTGGGGAGCCCGTGACAGCAGCAGCCACAGCAGCATGAGGTCAGGAGAGCCACCAATGACCACCTGGAGGTGGCAAAACAACAGGAGTACGGCCCCCACAGATGGCACAATGAACCACGCTGTGTAGGTTTACGGCAGCAGCCACAGCACGCAGCAGTGAGGTCAGACACCAGCTGGACTCAATGACAATCTGGGAGGTGGCAAAAAAGCAGTATGGCCACAATAGAGTGGCACAATTACAGTGTGGAGTGTCAGGCAGCAGCCACATATCAGCAGCATGAAGACAGAGAAAGTGTGCAACAATGACAAGTGTAGGTCACGGCACAAGCTAAAGCAGCAGCATGAGTGTCAGTGGCAACAATCACTTCTGGAGGTTGCCAAAACAGTATATGCCACCAGAGCTCTGGCACAATGACAGAAGTGGAGGTCACGGCAGCAGCTACTAATTTGACCGTCCCAGAGAGTGGCACAATGAATTCTGAGGTGGCAAAAACAGGGAGTAGGGCCACAGAGTGACACAAATTGAAACAGAGAGTGCGCACGGTCACTCCAGCCAGCATGATTAGGTCAGAGAGTGACACAATCTGAAAATCTGGAGCGTGGCAAAAAACCAGCAGTAGGCCACAGAGTGCAAAATGACTCAGAGTTGTGGAGAGGTCACGGCAGCAGCCAGACAGCCAGCAAGCATTAGTCAACAGTGGCACACATGAAAAATTCCCTTCGAGGTGGTAAAACAGTAGTAGCCCACATAGTGAGGCACAATGACAGAGTCCGTGAGGAGTGGGTCGCGCAATACCAGTCCCTGTAAAGCATGGTGGTAGGCAGTATGGCGCAGAAACTGGCAGCAGATGTGTGGCATCAGGCGGGAGGCGGCCCTCAGAATAGTTTGGCTAGCGCAGGTAAGTTTGAAACCCAGACTCATTTCCCAAAGTTTGGGTGAGAGGGCGTCATGGCTGATGTAATCTGACCGCCTAAGGCATTGTCTCGTGTGAAATCCTGGCCGAATCCACACCTGATTCATCTTGACCAAAGGTCATTGTTCCAACATATCCCGTGGACAAGCCCGGGGTTCTCCATGGCCGGTAACGATGGCCCCCTACCCGCACCTTGACCACCACCCCCACTGATGCCACACTACCTGGCCAGGCAGGGACACGCGGCCCTCCACTGCAAACTCGTGAGCAAGTTCGGCCCACACATCCAGTTTTTGGAGGCTCCGCCCAGTATCCACGAGCCTTCTAACTGGGTGGTCAGAGTCGCTTCGCAAGTAGCACACCACCCGTTGGTTCAGCGTCTCTGCTCCAAGGTCCTGCTCTTGCTGACCGCTGCTTAGCTGGCTGACTTCCTGCCCTCCTCACTAAGGCGGAAAGGATAGCCGCTCATTCAGTGACTCCAAACTTAGGCTTGCCTGCCTGATTGAGCTGGTACTCCCACCGCCCGACCCCTTCCCCACCTTCCCTCCGGCAACGCCGCGCAGTAGTACTAACGCGCTAAAGAACCCCCCCGTCATACCTGTCAGCGGAGGACGATGCCATCCACCATAGGCAGCAGCCCAACTGCACTACGGAGGATTTTCCCCTATAGTATTTGAGTTTTGTCCCTCCCTCTCAGCAGCTGGGAAAAAAGCTCCCCATTTTGGAACCTCTAGCGAGGGTCCAATCTAGGTTGGAGAGCCACGAAGTTTTTTAATCCCTCTGCACGGATGTGACTATTCTACTCTGTCACTAGGCCAGGCAAATGAGCATGCTCGCGGCCCCTCGACAACAAGTCGAGTTCCCAATGGGCCCCCCTGCCTCCAATCCCACTGTAAATACTGCCACGCCGTGCTTGCGGGTCATCCTGCCTCGTCTCTCCTCATCCTCCATGCTACAACCTCCAGCTGCTCCTGCTCACCTCCTCTCTTGTCACCTGGGTAGAAAATCCACTCCTTTCACCAGACAATGCTTCTGCTGCCAATGTTTCCTCCTCCTCCTCCAGAACAGTCCTCCCATCGCACCTCATGTCGGCCAGCCCGCGAGATGTAGTCCGCCCACGTCCCTCCATTCCCCTGCCCACGACAGATTTTTCAGCATCTGTATCCATGGACATGAAGCAGTGGTGCACATGACGTTATTCATCCCCGTACCCTGCGACAGACATAGTAACATCACCCTCCTCGAAGGCCTCAACCAACGGAAGGTGTACCGCCCTGAGCTGCCCAACATGCGCGCTGACAGCAAAGGTTTAGTCCTGTCTGCCTGTGATCATCAAACAAATCGTTAGATGTCCTATTCACATTTTCATACCTCGGTCCCAACATGTTTGCAGCCGCTGGAATTCCAGTCGGGTGAAACATCACATATCAGGAGTGTGTTTGGGGCGACGGCCGTTCAGCCGCTCCAGCTCCAACTCAAGAGGGTTGTTTTCCTGGCTTTGTAGGAATGGAATGAAGTGCATGCACAGTTTTCCTGCGGCCATTTTTCAGAATCACCTGAAGACACGTTTTGAAGACTTTCACAGGAACCTTTTTCACAACCAAATTGAACACATGCGCCCCGCAGGGCACATGGACCATCCCTCCTCGGTGCACGACGGCGTCGCCCCGACATCAATGTTCCTCCCATTGCCGTCACCCAATGGTCCCGTCGCAGATTGGCGTGGAGACACACGCCACATCCATTCGATTTGTCTCGTTGCACTCGGTCCGTTGGAGCAGTTTCCTTCCCCTGTGTGACTTCGCGTTCGCTACGCGGCAAGCCAGGTTGTATAACTGCGGACACCGCGCGCTGTTGCCCTACACATGTGGTATAATTGTAGCCAAGTACTTGTGGAGGCTGACGAGGATGGTGGTGGTCGGGAGGAGGAGGAAGGCGGACATTGGCGCAGGAGCCGCAGTTTATTTGACAACGTGGAGGAAAAACGGTGTCTCCGTCCCAAGTTGTTAGGTGGCCTGGGCCGAAGTCAACATTCCACCCAGTGGGCCGTAAGGACAGTAAAACTGCCCTGAGCCGTCAGCTTACAGCCTCCAGAGTCCGCGCTGTCAAAGATACCTCTGGACCAAAACTGATAAGCCTCACGGACATGCCCCCCCACATCTGTTTCTACATAGTTATGAACGCGTGGCTGGTAACGGCCTTTTGAAAAGAAATTAGGGCTTGTGGAACTCTCCATCCCTCCTGCTCGGGCAACTAAGCATTCACATTTATTCTGAACGGTGCAGAGTCCCACCATTGGATAGGGAGGGACTGCACGCACCCCTAACAACATGGACAGAGCCACCGGTCAGCCTGCTCCCGCTGCACCTTCGGACTCCGGCTTTGGATGTAACATACTGTTTGTCCCTATTCTTTTCAATTTGCCTCCCTCGCCGAAACGACTCCTGCGCCATTGGAGTAACGAGGAGCAGGAGCATCTGGACCCCCGAGAAGATGGCAACCGAAAACAGCTCCCTCTCCTGCAGAGGTGCGTGGAGGCCTTGGACTGGCTGCAATGGCATGCGTGCCACTGGCCGCTGCTGCTGCTGTTTCTGCGGCGGCAGGATGGACCGCCACATCTGGAGCCACGTTTCTAACAGGCCCAAACCGGATGTGATGCTGCATGTGTTAAACGCAGGGCCGTGGTGCCAACGTTAGCTGCCTGGCCACGCTTCACTTTCTGCCCACAGATTCTACATCTACCCATATTCGGCTCCTCCGGTATCTTAGCAAAGATCTGCCACACCGCCGAGTAGCTGATTTTACCACCAACGATCCGCACTGAGTGACTACTACCACCGCTGCCTTGCTAAAGCCCTGTGCGCTACTTTTTGGACCTGCGAAGCGGGTTTTCTACCCCGTGGCCGCTTTGCTCCCGACCCTCACATTGCTGCTACCTGCTGACTCCCCGGCCACACAACCCACTTCCCTTGCTGCGCCGCTCCCCGACGCGCAAGCTGACGCCCCTCTTCTCCTGACGGATGATGAAGCCCTTGCTTTCCGGTTTCCTAAGTGCGGTCGGCTACATCACATCTATTTGTGTTTTCATCGTCACTGCTGTCCCCATCACTGGTCTTGGTATGCAGAGGCTGACCCCTCAACATGACCTCGAATGCCACTCTCCACATCTATACTTTGCCGCCTACTGCAAAAAGCAGGGGATATTGGCCCCATTTCTTCGCTGCCAAGTAGCTGCTGACTGCCCTCCTCAAATTGTTCATCCTCGCTATATAGTGGCGCTGAGCCCAGACCACATAGTAGATCTCTGGCTGATGGAACGGATGGGACAGAGGCAGGTTGAGGCACAGGTGAGGGCCGCTGACCCGCTCAACGGGCCATGCCAACTAAGGGTTGTGTCTGACGATCCCACCGACTCTTGGCTGGGGTTGTCAGATGTCATCTGGGAGGAAGTGGATGACCTAGTCAACCAATCAAGAACCCTTGGGTTGCTGGTCAACACACGGCCGCTAGATGACAGCGGCAGTTGTGGCCTCACCGAGTGACCCCTGCTGCGACGTCCCCTTGCTGTGCTGCGACCTGGGCCTGCTCCAGGAATGTTTGTGCCACTGCCACTCGCAGGTGAAGAGCCTGCCACCTCTCTGTCTGACATACTGTTTGTTTTAAAATGTACAGACACTGTTTGATGAAGATATCTGTATATGCTAAATACACACCCTGCATTTGACTCCAAATGAACCCACTAACAAGCTTGCGTAACCCTTGGACATAAAGTACGCTCCACAAATGGCCAGGAAAAATTTCCTTCTATGTGCCGTTTAAAAACACAGTGTATTTTACTGAATATAAAAGCACAAACAGGCTTAATTAACCTTCGCTTATGAATTATGCTACAGGCAAATTTGCTTCTTTGGCAGTGAAAAAGAACGTTTCTTTTACTAAGTTCAACTGCAGAAAAATACTTAGGTAACCCTTGGATTAAAATTGCGCAAAAGAAATGTGCTGCCAAAAATTACCAGCTTTGTAGCGTGTTAAAACGGCATGTATTTTACAGAACACAACAACAGAAAAACTTGTAATTAACCTTCGGTTATGAATTATGCTACAGACAAATTTGCTTCTTTGGCGGTGAAAAAGAACGTTTCTTTTAATGACCACAACAGCAGAACAACGCTTAATTAACCCCTGGATGTAAATTGCGCAAAAGAAATGAGCAACCAAAAATTAAGTGGTATTTGGATTGTAAAAACGCTGTTTCTTTAAATGAATACAATAGGAACAGGCTTAGATAACCCTTGGATATGCCTTTCTTCCTCCCAGAGTTCTTTGCCCCATGCAATGCCATGTGCTCGCAGCTATTTTATCAATCAAAAGCATGCTTCGTTCCCGCGAAGTACCCCAAACTTCGACTTCGTTCAGAACCGAAGTTTTCCTGAATTCTAAACTAACTCCACTTCGTTAGAATCAATTCGCCCATCTCTAGTTGTCACCTAAGGGCCGACAAGACGCTTGAGAGAGTCCAGCAGCGTTTCTATTGGCCAGGATGCTACAGAGAGATCAGGGACTTCTGCCAATCCTGTCCTATGTGTCAGGTGACTTCCCCAGTAGCCCACTTCCATAATCCCCTGGTCCCCTTGCCAATTATTGAGGTCCCCCTTAAAATGATAGCAATGAATCTGATAGGACCATTGGTGAAATCAGCTAGGGGGCACCAATACATCTTTGTTATTGTGGATTATGCCACCCGATACCCTGAGGCCGGCCCCCTATGAAATCCCTCAGCTAAGTTTATAGCAAGGGGGTTGTTCTTTGTTTTCTCCTGGACGGGGATTCCCAAAAAGATCCTTACAGATTAAGGAACCCCATTCATGTCCAAGGTGATGAGAGAACTGTGTAAGGTTCTAAAAGTCAATCAGTTGCGCACATCAGTCTACCACCCTCAGACGGACGGGATGGTGGAACGATTTAATAGGACCTTGAAGGGCATGCTGAAAAAGGTGGTAGAGAAGGATGGACAGGACTGGTACTGTCTGGTACCTTACTTGGTATTCCCAATCAGGGAAGTACCCCAATCCTCCACAGGGTTCTCACTGTTTGAACGTCTGTATGGCATGAACCCTAGGGGGCTGTTGGATGTGGCAAGGGAAACCTGGCAAAATGAGGTTACTCCTCATAAGAGTGTTGTGAAGCATATAGCCCAGATGCAGGAGAGGATGTACCGGGTGATGCCTATCCTAAAGGAACATCTTCTTCAGGCACAAGACGCCCAGTCCAGGATATATAACAGGTCTGCCCAGCCAAGACAGTTTAATCCAGGAGACCGAGTCTTAGTATTAATGTAGAATGAAGAGCACCCGGTAATGTACCTGAGTGGGAAGCTCTCCTAATCAGAGAGAAATTATGCAAAGTGGGCACTAGACTCCCTTAGTTATTACCTGCTAGGAAGGAGGTTCAGGCTAGTGTCCGACCATGCCCCACTAAAATGGATGCGGGAGAAGAAAGGCAACAATGCCCGGTGACCAGCTGGTTTCTGGCATTACAGGATTTCTCATTCTCTGTAGAGCATGGGCCGGGCAAGTTACAGGGAAATGCGGATGCCTTGTCAAGGGTGTATAGTTTTGTGGCTGAAGATGCCAAAAATCCCAGTTTTAGGCAGTGGGGGGGTAAGTAGAAAAACACAGGGGGCTGTGGCGGACGGCCGATATGTCTCACAGAGATGCCTGGTATCGGTGTGGTAAAAGCCATATAGTACTGGTGTCAGCGAAATTCGACCACTGACACACGTTACGCATATGTTTAGCATAACTGCTATGCAGTTAATAGGGCGGCTTTTACTGAAGTAGCCAAAAGAGCTGGGTGGGATGGCTACTCTCATAACCAGTTCAAGGCCTGGTTTTGTTACAGGACTATGTAAGCCTGGCAGGTCAGGTGAGCAGGGGGTATGACTGCTTAGAAGGAGATCTGCTTTCTACAGCAGGCTTTTGGTGAATCACCTTGTGGCTTGGTCCTGGTGGAGAAAAGAACCCAGAGACTGTGAGTGTTACAACACGGACAGTGTACTGTTATGCATGCAGGCTGAAGTCAAGCTACGCTGTTTGTTTTGTCTTATTATCTTGGTGGATCAATAAACACTAGTACAAAGGAGTTAACAGATGTCACGGACTGTGTTTTCCCGTACTACCATTGTGCTGAACCCTACAGTGCGTATATGACAAATACACAAGCTGTATTTCAAAGTTGTTTCATGTTATAAGTGAAAAAGTAATTCTTTGGTGCAGAGAAAAATATCCTAAAATAATAACCAGCCTGTAATGGAGATGTGTGTATGTGAGAAATACACAAACTGTATTTCAAAGATAGTTCACTACAATAAGTGAAAAAAAGTAACTCTTTGGCACAGAGAGCAATATCACAAAATAATAACCTGCCTGTAATGGAGATGTGTGTATATGACAAATACACAAGTTGTATTTCAAAGGTGTTTCACCTTGTAAGTGAAAAAAGTAACTCTTTGGCACAGAGAACAATATCACAAAAAAAATAGCCTGCCTGTAATGGAGATGTGTGTATGTGAAAAATACACATCTGTATTTCAAAGATAGTTCACCACAATAAGTCAAAAAAGTAACTCTTTGGCACATAACAGACACAGTGGCAGAATGTAAAATGGCTGGCCTATTTATAGGGCTGTGACATCACAGAATCTGGCTGGCTGCTGATTGGCTGCATGTCATGGTATTGAAAATGTTCCTTTCTTTCTCCCATAGTTTTTTGCCCTATGTCACACCATTTGCTAGCGCCTATTTTAGAAAAAAAGACGATTTGTTACCACGAATTGCCAGAAAATTTGGCTTCATTTAGAATCAAATTTTTCCTGAAATTCTAAATGAATTCCAATTCATCAGATTCGATTTGCTCATGCGTAATAGGGATGAGCGATTATAATCGCCAAAGTTGAAATCGGCACGGTTTTTAGGTTGATCGTAAATTTCCGATCACGTGATAATGTAGGTGAGAATCTGCGCATAATCTATTACTATCGTGCCATTTTCGGCGCTTCCTGTCATTTTGGCGGCCAGCAAATCAGCTTAGAGCATAGAGCAGGGTGAGCTGGGTGTGCGACGTCATGACTGTGATGTGTATGGTTGTCATTGGCTGAAAAAATCCCATGACCTCGTTTTGCATAGAACAGCACTTCCTGTTCAGCATCAGTGTGTCAGTGTGTCTCATAAGAGCAGGACGTGTGTTAGCTCTCTCCTCAATACAGCTCAGCTTATCTCAGAGACACAGTTCTCTTTGTTCACACAGACAACTATGCTTTTAGCTGTGAAATTAGAACTTAGGTATATTAGAGAATTTCAGTTCTTAGTTAGTTAGGCGTATACTTTTAAAGAAGCATCTCGCGCTGTACAGCCGCTGGGGTGGGTGTGTGGGGGTTATGCGGGCGAACACAGACAGGCAGGCTTTTGAAAGGAGAGTGTATATTGTGCAGCCCAGGCTCTGATTTGAACCTACATTGAAATGGCTTTTTTACCAGTTTTTGGCCAGCACACCTCGCACCTGAGGTGAAATAGAAAACCTTTTATTTTTGTCCCGCCCGGGTTTTGCTCAAACCCCCCTTGTTTAAAAAATTTTGGGGATACGAAATTATCTAGTAACTGCTGTTTTATTTCTTTGGTGCAAAAACCCCCTTTTTAATTTTCCTACAAAAATTTAATTAGTTTTTTTCATTTTGGGGCCCAGGCCTTTTATTGTTCAAAGACCCACCTTTTTTATTTTAAAATTTGGAAAATGCCCATTTTTTATTTAACCCTGCTGTTGTTTTTTCCTTGGTAAAAAAACCCACCTTTTTTTATCCATACAAAATTTTAAATTTTTTGTGTTTTTCACTTTGGCGGGGCCCATTTTTTTTCCCAAAGACCCTTTTGTATTTAAAATTTTTGATACAAAATTTGAAAAAAATTGTTTGTTGTATTTCTTTGGGTTTGCAAAAAACCCCCTTTTTCCTATCCGTATAAATTTAAAATAGCTTTTATTGCACTTTGGTTCCCCCCTTTTTTTTTTTAAATTTGCCACCTTTTACAAAAATTTAAATCCCGGGAAATTTTTTAGTTACGGGTTAGTGTATTTCATTGGTGCAAAAAAGGGCCTTTGGGTTATCCAATAACTTTTAAATAGCTGTTTTGCATGGCTGCGGCCCTAGTTTTTTTCAAATACCCAAATTTTTACGAAAATTTCGGGATTTTCAAAAAATTTTTTCTAGCAACGTTCTCGTTTGTCATTGCGCAAAAAACCCAATTTTCCATCCGTGAAAACTTTGAATATTTTTTTGGGGCTCGGTAAATCAATTTTTGTCCCGGGGTTGCGCATTTGTATTTAGTTTGTTAAAAACTAAAAATTCCTAGCCCTCTGGGCAGTTGTAAACCCCTGGGCGGGGGAAAAGAAAACTGTTAAAATTTTGTCTTTTGGTTCTTCCCCCAGACCGCATTTCAAGGTTTTTGCTAAAAAAAATTCGTTTCAAATCCTAGTTGGCTTTTGGGAAAAATTAGAGGGATTTAAAAATTTAGCTGTGATTTCCCATTTTTCAATAAGGGGACTTTTTCAAAAATTTCTTCCATCCCTGCTTAAATTTTATTTTTCCCCTGAACGGGGAGCGAAATGCAGGTAAAAAGCAGCAAAGAGGGGGTGGGAAAGGGAGGTAGAGGTACGAGAAAAGGGTTTCTCCTTCCAGTGTTGGCAAACAACACCAACCCAGCGGTTTCGGGGGTTGGGGGGCCTCGGGCCCGTCATCGCTGGGTCGGGCCCTGTGAATCTCTTAACAAAAAAGCATCCCCAAAATTGTTTCTTCAGGGGGTTAATGAAACCCGGGCATAAAGCAGTTTTTAACCTCCTCTCCCCCAGCCCGGGGCCAAAAATGTGTCATCTTCATCGTCAGGGGGTCTTTGCAGGTTTTGGGGTCATGCTGCGGCCCCAGGCCCATGGTTTGTCAATGTCCAGTTAAAAAAAAGGGGTGTTCAAAGATTTCCTTTTTTCCGGCCCATTTTTAAAATCGGGGGTCATGCAGGTTTGGAGCTAAAGCTGGGGCCCCCAAAAGGAACGGGTTAAACCCAATGTCCATTTCAACTAAAAGGGTTTGGTTGAAAGACTCCCTTTTCCCGGCATTTTTTAATCTGGGGGTTTAAAAAAAAATTTTAAGGGCATACTGCGGTCCGGGACGGGTTTTTTCCCAATGCCAGTTAAACCCAAAAAGGGGGTTGAAAGACTCCTTTTTTCCGGGCTTTTTTAAAATTTTCGGGGGTTTCATGCGGGTTTGGGGGCTAAATGTTTGGGGCCCCAGGCAGGTATAGTAAAAAGTCCATTTCAAACAAAAAAGGGTGGTTCAAAGTTTCCCTTTTTCAGGCACTTTTAAATCTGGGGTAAAAGGTTTAAGGGTCATGCTGGGCCCGGGAAACAGGATATAAAATTGCCCTTTTTTTCAAAAAAAAATGGGGTTGAAAGACTCCTTTTTCCGGCATTTTTTAAATCTGTGGGTCAGCAATTTTTGGGATAAAATGCGGGCCCCAGGCAGGAATAGTAAATTTTTCCAGTTCAAGAAAAAAGGTTTGGTTGAAAGACCCCTTTTTCCCGGCACTTTTTTTAATCGGGGGTAAAAGAAATTTTGGGGGGCTAAATGTGTGGCCCCGGGACGGGGTATAGTCAATGTCCATTTTCAACTAAAATGGGGGGTTAAGCCCCTTTTTTGGGGTCATGCTGTGGCCCGGGACTTTGGTTAATCAGTCCAGTTTCAAGTAAAATGAGGGGTTTTCAAATAATACTCCCCTTCTGGCATTTTTTAAATTTGGGGGCCCGGGGGCAGGTTTAAGGGTCATGTTTGTGATACAAACGGGAAAATAGTGAATGGTTGTGATTTTTTTTTTGTGACTTTCAAAACATAAGTTTGTTCCCAAAGATGTAGAAAGGTATCCAGTTTACTGTTGGGATGTTAATTCCAGCTTCTCCACCCCTGAGGGGGTGAAAGGGAATAAAGGTGTTTTTTTCCCTCACCCAAATAGACTTTAAGGGGTAAACGGCGAAAAATCAAAATCGACTATGGGATATGGATGATAATTGACGATTTTTTTTATTATTTTCATTTTTTTTTGGACCCCCTTGATTCCAGGGCGCTAAACTTTTTCAGGCGGGTACAAAAATTTAACTTTGGGTTTTTCAAACAATTACAAAGACAATAAGTGATTTAACAACGGGTCAAAAGGGTAAAAAGGAGGTCCCTGCCCCGGGGTTTAAACAATCTACGGGGAGGGGTAAGAAAACAAAATGGTGGGGGGCAGACTTGTTTGGGGGGGCGGAGCAGTGAAAACCCGGGTTTAAAATTTTGGGTTTATGGGGCAACCCGAAGAGGTAGGTTTTCAGGTTAGTTTGAAGCCGGGAGAGGGGGGGGAGATTTCGGGTTGTGTTGGGGAAATGTTTCCAGGGGTGTGGGGGAAGCACAGAAAAATCTTGGAGAGGGTTTATTTTGAGGAGGTGTTTAAGAGGAAAGAGCGGGGGAAAAGGTCCGTGAGGGGCAGGTTGGTAAAGGGGGGGTATTTAGAGTTTAAAGGCAAGATTTTGGGAAGGGGGAGGGGTTTATGGATAGCCTTGTTTTCGAAGTTGCTAGTTTGAACGGGATTCGCTGGGAATGGGTAGCCAGTAAAGGGGTTCGCAGAGGGGAGTGGGGGGGGAATACGAGGAGAGAGGTAAAACAGACGGCAGCAGAGTTAAGGATGTTTGGAGGGGAAGCGGGGGTTGCTAGCTGGGGGGCCCGCTAGGGGATGTTGCATAGTCGAGGGGGGAAAGGGGACGGGGGAAATGGACAAGCATTTTTGGGTTTTTTCCCGATTTAAAAAATGAGCAGATTCAAAAATTTTTTTTTGGGTTTGGAGGTGCAACAAGGTGATTTTTTGGGATGTGGTTTAAAGGGAACAGATTGGAGCCCAAAGTTTAAACCCAAAGGAAGCGGACCTGTGGTGCTGGGTGAGAGAGTTAGCCATTAACAGGAAAAGGAGATGGGGTGGGAGATGGAGTGGGACGGTGGGAAGATAATGAATTCAGTTTTCTCCCCGTTTAGTTTTGGGAGACGGGAGGAGAAAAAGGAGGAAAGGGGAGGACAGGCAGTCAGGGATCCGGGAGAGAAAGAGGCGACATCTGGGCCGGAGTGTAGATTTGGGGTGTCATCTCCCTACAGGGGTTTTTGAAACCGGTGAAGCAAAGAGCTGCCCCCCGGGGGGGCCCCAAAAAGGGGAAAAGTGTAGATAAAGAAAAAGTAGGGGGCCCCAGGACTGCCCCTTGGGGGGGAACCCCCCGACGAAGAGGGGGGAGGAGGAGGTGGAGCGGAATGAGAACGCTGAAATTTCCGATCATGGGGACGAGGAGATCCAGGATAGGGGGCCAATTTCCTGTTGCCGAGGGGGAGGGGATGTGTAGCGGGAGGGGAATGGTCGTCATGTAAAAAGGAAAGGGGAAAAAGGTCTAGGGGGAGAACACGGGTGGGGGCGTGGGGCTTTGGCATTCTAGGTCTTTGGGTGATTTTGGGTTAGGGGGGTTTTCAGAGGTGGTGGGGACGGAACCCGTTTGGGAGGGGGTAAAGGGAAAGAGAGTTGGGGGAGAGATGGGGGGGAAATTTTTAAGAGGGAAAAGGGGTTTGCTCAAGGAGTTTTAGAGGCAAAATGAAGCAGTGGGGATGGGGCGGATATTTGGACAAGTGGGGGGGGTCTAAATTTGGTTTCTTTAGGATGGGGGTGATGGTCGCATTTTTAAAGGGGGAAAGGGAAGATCCCCAGAGGTTTGGGGGAATAGTTTAAAAGAGAGGGAGTGAGGGCGGGGAGGGATAACAGCCAAGGGCAGGGTTTGGGTGAGAGGGAGTGGGCAAGACTACAGGGGGTGGGTTTTTCGTTTTGGCAGTAGAGGGGAAAGAGCTTGTTAGGAGTGCCCGGGTTAGAAGCGGTTAGGGGGGAAAATAGGTATGGGCGGTACAAAAGGGGGGTTTGGGGGGGTTTACCCCCGCGGGAAAAGAGGTAGCTGGGGGGATGGGGGGTGAAGCTTTGTCTGATGAGATTTAATTTTTTTAAAGGAAGTGAGTTGCAAAATCATCTGCTGAGGGGTAAATGGGGGGGGGGGGTTGCGGGTTGGACGCAGGAGAGATTTAAATTTTTGTTAAAAAGTTGTTTTGGGGTTTTGGGACAGGGGAAGGGGGAAATAATAAAATTTGGGTTTTTTTAAAAAATATTTCTTTTTTTAGGGGGAGGGGTGGGGAAATTTAAATTTTTTGCGTGTTTCTTTATATGAGGTAAATTTTCATGGGGGAAAGGGGGGTTTTTTCCACGGCGTTGGGCAATCTGGAAGCTCCCCTCAGCTGTTTGGTGGATTTGTTTGCCGGGGTTGTCTTTTTAATTTTTGCGGGTTCGTTGGGGGTGTGAGGGGGCGACAGCATCAGAATGGAAGTGTTTGGGTTTTTTTTTGTTGTAGAATGGGGGTTGGTTTGCTTTCTGGATCAGAAAGGAGGGGAAAATGGTAGGGGGGGACAAGAGAGCAGAAAGTGAAAGGGTTGGGGGTTTTTGGTGGGTTCCTGCGGGGGGTGTCTAGATTTAGTCCCAGGTGGGGAAAGGGGAGTGGTGATGGAGGAGAAGGGGCAATTGTGGTCGAGATAGGGAGAGGAGATTTTGGAGAGGTTGGATGGGGGGCAGAGGGGGGAAGATGGGGTTCCCAGTGTGTGCCCCCGTCTGGGGTGAGTGGCTCCGGGAGGTCCACGGAGGGGCCCAAAAGGGAAGGGAGAGTGACGGATTTTTTTAGTAGGGGAGGGGGAAAGTATCGATTGGAATGTTAAAATTTTCCCATTTTAATAGTGGGGATGCCCGGTGGCAAGGAATTTGGAGGAGCCGGGAAAAGCAAATTTGGGCAAAGGAAAGGGGGGGGGCCCCCGGGGGAAAAAAAACCCCGGGGGGGGGGGGAGGGGGAAAAACCTCACCGGGGGGAGGGTGGGGGGGGGGGGATAAAGGGGGGGAAAAAAAAAAAA
>JAODAL010052715.1:22500-25790 GCA_025379985.1 Phyllomedusa bahiana
AAAAAAAAACCCCCCCCCCATTCCCCCCCCCCCCCCCCCCCAAACCCCCCGGGGGGGGGGAAAACCCCCCCCCCCCCCCCCCCCCAACCCCCCCCCCCTTTTTTTTGGGGGCCCCCCCCCCCCCCAACCCCCCGGGGGCCCCCCCCCCCCCCCCCAACCCCCCCCCCCCAAACCCCCCCCCCCCCCCCCCCCCGGCCCCCAAAATATCCCCCCCCCCCCCCCCCCCCAAAAAAAAACCCCCCCAAAAAAAAACCCCCCCCCGGGGGGGGGCCCCCCCCCCCAACCAACCCCCCCTCCCCCCCCCCCCCCCCCCCAATAAAGTATGTAAAACAGAAAGTGGGCCAGTCCTTGAGCTTATGGGTTTTTGTTAAAGGTGCACGGCAGGTGGACGTCTGGAGCTGTAACTACGGTCGGGGCCCATACATGTCCTTTACGGCCCACTAGGTGAATGTGCTTCCTGCCCAGGCACACCAACAACTTGGACAGGAGATGCCGCTTTCTCCTCCACGTTGTCAAACTGCTGCTGTTGCGCCAATGTCCGCCACCTCCTCCTCCTCCACCACCACCACCATCATCTCAGCCTCCACAAGTACTACTCCATCATACCTCATGTGTAGGGCACAGCGGTGTCACACAGTTCTACACCTGGCTTGCCTCGGCGAATGAAGTCTCAACAGGGGAGGAACTGCTCCGCGTCATGCAGCCAGAAATCGATGTGTGGCTTTCTCCGCGCCAACTGCAAATCGGAACCATGGTGATGGCCAATGGGAGGAACATGGTGTCCGCGCTACACCGAGGAGGGTTGGTCCATGCGCCCTGCATGGCGCATGTGTTCAATCTGGTTGTGAAAAGGTTCCTGAAGTCTTCCACAGATCTTCTTCAGAAGATTATGAAAATGGCCAGGAAACTGTGCATGCACTTTATCCATTCCTACAAAGCCAGGAACACCCTCCTCGAGTTGCAGCGGCAGAACGGCCTCCCCCAACCCATTGCAATTCCAGCCTGCACATGTTGGACTGACTGTATGAACAGAGAAAGGCCATTAACAATTTTTTGATGATCCAGGCGGACAGGAGTACTCCCCTGTGTAACTTTGATGTCAGCCAGTGGCAGCTCATGCGTGACACCTGTTGTTTGTTGAGGCCATTCGAGGAGGACACGTTATTTGTCAGTCGCCAGGACTAGGGGATGAATAACGTCATTCCACTGCTTCATGTCCTGGAACAGATGCTGAAAAATCTGTCTGGCCAGGGGACTGGAGACGTGGCGACTACATCTCACGGCCACATGAGTCCGGTGGGGACTGAAATGGTGGAGGAGGAGGAGGAGGAAATTGGGCAGAAGCATTGTCTGGTGAAATGAGTGGATTTTCTACCCAGGTGACAAGAGAGGAGGAGCAGGAGCAGCTGGAGGAGGTAAATGGAGATGAGGCAGATGACCCGCAAGCACCGTGGCAGTATACAGTGGAGATGGAGGCAGGGAGCCCCTCGGAGTCACTTGTGCAGATGGCCCGCAGCATGTTAATTTGCCTGGCTAGTGACAGCCAAATAGTCTCCATCCGGCAGAGGGATGACTTCAGGCTCTCCACCCTATTGGACCCTCGCTACCGGTCCAAAATGGGAGCCTTTTTCCCAGCTGCTGAGAGGGAGGACAAGCTCAAATACTATAGGGAAATTCTCCGTAGTCAGTTGGCCGCTGCCTATGTGCGGCATCGTCCCTCCTCTGGCAGGTCTAACCGGGGGGTTCTTCAGCGCTCACATAATACTGCCACGGCTGCTGGGGGAAGGTGGGGGGGTAGGAGCAGTACCACTCCATCAGCAGCAACCTAACTCTGGAGTCACTGATGAGCAGCTTCCTTCACCCGCCTAGTGAGGAGGGTGTGGCCAGCAGCAGCGCAGGACCTGGGAGCAGTCCTGAACCAACAGGTGGGGCCTACTTGGACAGCACTCTGCCACCCCAGTTAGAAGATCCGCTGGACTACTGGGCAGCCAAACTGGATGTGTGGCCGCAACTTGCCGAGTTTGCAGTGGAGAAGCTGTCCTGCCCGGCCAGTAGTGTGGCATCAGAGCGGGTGTTCAGTGCAGCGGGGGCCATCGTTACCCCAAGGAGAACCCGCTTGTCCACGGGAAATGTGGAACGACTGACCTTTGTCAAGATGAATCAGGCGTGGATCGGCCAGGATTTCCACACACCAATGCCTTAGGCGTTAGTCTGGGTTCAAACTACCTGCCTCAGCCACTATTCTGATGCCGCCACCCGCCTGATGCCACACATCTGCTGACAGTTTCTCCATCTGCCTACCACCATCTTTACCAGGGACTGGAATTGCCACCCACCTCAACACTCTGTCATTGTGCCACTCTATGACCTCATGCTGCTGCTGCTGTTGCTGGTGCCGTGACATTCACACTGTGTCATTGTGCCACTTTCTGACCTCATGCTGCTGCTGCTTTTGTTGCTGCTGCAGTCACCTACACACTGTGTCATTGTGCCACTCTCTGACCTCATGCTGTTGCTCCTTCGCCATCATCTCCTCTCTCTGTCATTGTGCCACTTTGTGGCCTACTCCAGTTTTTGCCACCTCCAGAATGTCATTGTGCCACTGCCTGACCTCATGCTGCTGCTGTGGCTGCTACCGTAACCTCCACACTGTGTCATTTTGCCACTCTGTGGCCTACTCCTGTTTTTGCCACCTCCAGAATGTCATTGTGCCACTCTATGACCTCATGCTGCTGCTGCCGTAACCTCCACACTGTGTCATTGTGCCACTCTGTGGCCTACTACTGTTTTGCTACCTCCAGAATGTCATTGTGCCACTGCCTGATCTCATGCTGCTGCTGTCGTGACCTTCACACTGTGACATTGTGCCACTCTGTGGCCTACTACTGTTTTGCCACCTCCAGAATGTCATTGTGCCACTGCCTGACCTCATGCTGCTGCTGTGGCTGCTGTCGTGACCTCCACTCTCTGTCATTGTGCCACTCTGTGGCCTACTCCTGTTTTAGCCACCTCCAGAATGTCATTGTGCCATTGCCTGACCTCATGCTGCTGCTGTCGTGATCTCCACACTGTGTCATTGTGCCACTCTGTGGCCTACTCCAGTTTTTGCCACCTCCAGAATGTCATTGTGCCACTGCCTGACCTCATGCTGCTGCCGCCGTGACCTCCACACTGTGTCATTGTGCCACTCTGTGCCATACTCCTGTTTTTGCCACCTCCAGAATGTCATTGTGCCACTCTCTGACTTCATGCTGCTTTGGCTGTCGCCGTCACCTCCACATTGTACTATG
>JAODAL010052716.1:0-25790 GCA_025379985.1 Phyllomedusa bahiana
TCCCCCGGCCCCACACAATGAGGGGGTCGCAAACATAACGTCCATACCATATGATATTGTCCATATGGATTGTGCAAAACCATCCCGGGCTGCTGTTCCCACCACGAGCCATGTATAAGTTTGCAATAGTGGGGGGATGCTGCCCGGGCCCCCATCGGAGCCACCTTCTATCTGCAAGTAAAAGGATCTATCAAATTTTAAGTAATTGTTTTGTAATAGGAAATAAACACTCTGTATAATAAAAGATTTCTCCCATCCCCAGAATTCCTTACTCATGTTCAAAAAATATTCTAAAGATACAATCGCTAGAGGGTTTGTGGTATGTTCGAGTACAGATTAACAACGTCACATGTTACCATGTATAAATGGAAGCCATAAAATTCAGGAAAGCTTTGAAGGCCCACTTGTGCTGTCCTTCAAATAGCCTGGAAAACTTCGGACTATTGGTTGGAGGCAAATCATCCACCAACTACTGAGTCTCTCACTAAGGACCCATTACTTGAGAGTATAGGGCGTAGTTTGGGGGGGGAATGAGTCCTTATGCGTTTTTGGTACACCATAAAATACTGGGATATCCGGATTTTTCCCATGCAAATAGGATTTTTGTTTTTCGGATAACACTCCTAATCTTACTCCCTCCTCCGATAACTTACCCAATTTAACCTTCAAATTTTCCGTGGGTGTCTTTATTTTCTAAAGTTTCCAGAACCAATTTATTGTACAAACCATCGTCTAGTACTACTATCTGCCCTCCTTTAGCAGATTTTTTAAAGATCAAATTCTTATTATTCCTCAGTTCTTTCAGTCCCTTTCTTTGGGAATATGTAAGATTATTTCTAAGTTTTTTATATTTCTTCCTTCTTACTGGTTTCTGGCTACCATACTTTTTAGGTCCCTTTCCATTGCTTCCTGAAATGCGTCAAGCGCTGGGACCATTGCTTGATGGGGATAAAATGATGGGATTAGACATCTTATGTTGTACTCCTTGCCCCACCTTCCTCATCTTCCTCATCATTTTCCCTATCTAGTTCTTTCAGTTATTCTCAGAGATTTTTGTTCCATAAAATTAATTTTTTTATATTTGTTGTGATCCCTACACTTTTTAGTCCTCTCTACATCTCATTTGCTTTCCCTCATCATTTTATTTTTTTTATTGTGAAAGTACCTCTTACAGTTAACAATGTTTTTGAAACGGTTGATGTCCAAAATTGTATTAAATAAGTCACATTTTCTATTTGGGACAAAGTTCAGACCCTTATTTAGGACTTCAATTTGTGCTCTACTTAGAATTGTTGGAGTCCAGACTACCACATTGTCCCCTATTACCGTCTCTAGGTCTTCTTGCGACCTGGGGTATTCTTCTTTTGTTTTGGACCTATGTTTCCGACCACCTCTTTTCCTTTTTCTTTGTCGTTTTTTGGGGGTTCCTCCTGGTTTCTCTGTACACTTCTTGTATTTATTTTCCCCATATATGACATTTCTGAGTCCGAGTCCCTCCGGTCTGATCTTGTGTCGGAGAGATCAGTTTCAGAAAAACTTACTCTCCGATCCTGCATTCTGCGTCCCCGTCTTCCCCTCAAAATGGATTTGGGTGTTCTGGATCTTTCCTGGTGCCAAGTATATACCTGCTAATGTTTTCAAATAGCTATAGTGATGATTATAATAGGATAAGAGACATCTTCTATAAAAATTTACAGATTCTACGTCAGGATGCAATCTTGAAGGAATATGTGGAGGAAGGGGTGAAATGTGTGCCAAAAAGAGGTAAAACTTTGGTGAATGTTTTGTCCCCTAGTACTTACATGAGTGAGAGAAATAACACCTGGTTGCAACAATGTGGCTGCTTCCCGTGTGGGAGGAACAGATGCAGCCTATGCAACATAATAGTAAAGGGCAACACATTCGCCAATAGCACTAATACAAAGGTATTTGAACTGAAACAGTATGTGAATTGCGAAACAGATCACGTTATCTATTACATAGTATGTACTCATTGCAATCTCCTGTACATTGGCAGCACAATAAGGAAATTCAAGCATAGGATTGCGGAGCATTTGGCAGGCATAAGAAGTAAACAATCACATTTATCAGGGGCTTCCAGACATTTTGTTGAAATGCATGAGGGTAAAACCGCATTCTTTAAGTGCGGTATAATGGAAAGAGTAAATAAGCCGCATAGAGGGGGAGATTGGGAACACGGAGTAAGATTGCGAGAAGCTTACTGGATTTTAACATGTGATACTCGTTTCCCCAAAGACATGAATAAACGACATGAACTCATGTTTATACATTGAAAAATTGTCAAATATATGTCATATTCACCTCGGGAAATCTGTATTGATCGCATGAAACCTTTTGCAATCCCATGTTTATATATTGAAAAGCTGCCTAATATGTATTAGATATATCTCAGGAGATTGGTATCAATAGCATAAAGTCCTCTGTAATTTAAATGAACTCACCAAGAAGCAATAGGATTTGAGTTACCTAAGGGTTAAGTTCTTAGTGCACACCCATAATCATGTGATGCTGTGACGTGTTTTTAAGTTTGTCTATTTAAGTAATGTTTGTATTAGCACTTACATGCCGTGAACAAGGGTCCCGAGGGTCCCGAAACGCGTCGGCGTTTAGATGCCTTTTAACGCTGTCTTGTGAAGGAACTAAATAAATGATCGTGTAATACCTTAAACCCGTTGGAATTTCCGTGGTGGATTTCTTGGTTTGACTTTTTAAGATGTTAGAAACTCAAGGTGAATGGGGCGATTATGGACACTGTATAAGAATGGGTGAACATTTAATTGAAACACTTATTCTCTGGGATTTGGTAGCTTCCCGAGCACTTGTACAAATCTATTGCAGGAGACTACACAGAAAATTAGTGTGAAAGATGTTTTATTGTAATCAATTAAAAAGTAGCTCATAAATTCATGTTAATATCCAAGCACACCTTGAAATAAAATATTATGATATAATTTATATTAAATGGGTTTTATAACTACAAGGATTGCTTTCTATGTTAAAGATTCTGCAAAAACAAATAACTTCTAAATATATGAACATTAACAATGTCATACATATTCTGATATATCCCCTCTAGTATGGGCTGCATTAGCTCCTCAGGTCGCTATAGCTACAGATCTGTTCAGTCTCTCATGATAGGCTTCCAGCACTGGTTGCTATAGCTACAGACCTGTCTTCGACTGCAGCCTAGAAGAAGCCAGTAAACACGCCCCTGAATTCAACATGAAACCAAGAAAATAGAACTGAGGTGAGATGAATCAATGTAGTGAAACAACCCCTTTAAATATAATAATATAAATATACTACCACTGTCACAGTTTGGGTGGAAATCCTCCTTACATCCCTGGAATACCCTCTGAATGACTTAAAAAGATATAAACTCTGTGACTATTATTATTCTATCACAAGGCATTATGGGAAAGGAGCTGGAAAGCTCACTGCGCCCTCTATAGGTTGTAACAAATCCTCTTTTTTATTCTGATTCACTGAATCTTTGGAAGAAAAAAAAGGAATAATTGTGAGCCAAAAAATTGCTCATTAAATCGCCATTTCGGGGTTTTGCCCTCATCAGTGTAGAGCAGAGCGATTTTTCTTGATGGGGGGAGAAAGGGTGGCTGGAGGGGGGAAACATCTCCCCTTATGGAGAGACCAGTTAAGGTGTTTTGTGTTTTGATTGCCTTTTCCCCCATACTAACATTCAAATCACAAGGCATTAGGGACAGGAGCTGGAAAGCTCACTGCGCCCTCTATGGGTTGAACAAATCCTCAATTTACTTCTGATTCACTGAATCTTTGGAACAAAAAGGAAAATAATTGTAAAGCCAATTTTGCTCATTACAACCCCGTTTCGGGTTTTCCCCCTCTAGTTAGAGCAGAGGTTTTGGGCTTGACGGGGTGGGAGGCAATAGGGGCTGAGAAAAGGGGGAACATTTCCCCTTTATGGGAGCCCCAGTTAAGGTTGTAGTGTTTTGTTTGCCTTTTACCCCACTACAAAAGCATCGCAATCACAAGGCATTATGGGACAGGAGCTGGAAAGCTCACTGCGCCTTCTATAGGTTGTAACAAATCATCAATTTCTTTGATTCATGAATCTTTGAGAACAAAAGGGAAATAATTGTCAAGCCAATATTCTCATCTACATACGCCGTTTGGGGGTTTTTTGCTCTCTCAGTGTAGACGAGCGATATTGGTTGACGGTGGGAGGCCACCATTGCTATGTAGAAGCAATATTGCTTGACAATTACCCTTTTTTTGCTTCTCAAAGATTCGTCTATCAGAAGAAAATTGGGGATTTTTTAAAACCCTATAGAGGGCGCAAAATGAGCTTTCCCAAGCCCCCTTTCCATAATGCCCCTTTTGATTGCAGATTCTTATAGTGGGCTAAAAGGAATAAAAACACTAACACCTTAACTGGTGCTCCCCATAAGGAGAGTGTTCCCCTATTATATTTAGGGAAATGTGTAAAACAAATTTTTTTTGCAAAATTTTTTATTTTTCATTTTGTTTAGGTTATTGTCTATGTTCCATAGACAAGTTATTGTCAAAGAATGTTTAGGCACTGGATGTATGTGTGGGAATATTTTACTCATTAGAAACTGTGTTGAGCGTTTGTTTTGGTTTATCGAGTTTCGACGATAGTCGATATTTCGGCCCGCTATCGATAAGGTTTTTCGTTAGTGGGGGCCAATGTTTATGCGGGGTTTCCCCATTTAAAAGTTTTGGGAGAGCAAAAACCCACCTTCATTTTTACCCCCCAAAAAAGGGTGGAGAAGCTGAAAATTTTTTTTTCCCACAACGTCAAATGGATACGCCCTACATTTTGGCAAACAACTTAGGTTTTTAAAAATTTCACAGAAAAAAAAGTCACAGACCATTTCTACCCCTGTCTTTGTACCACGCCGGGCCCCTTTAAAACCTGCTTTCCCCACAAATTAAAAAGTGCCAAAAGGGCAGTATGATTTGAACCATAAATGTTACTTAAAACGGCCCATTTGTATATCCCTGCCCTGGAACGCAGCATGACCCCCCCAAAACCTTGCCTGGCCCCCCCTTTTAAAAAGTGCCCCCAAAAAGGAGTCTTTCAACCCCATTTTATTTAAAAATGGACTTTGACTATACCTGTCCGGGGGCCCCCCGGGCATGAGCCCCAACCGGGCAGGGCCCCCCACATTTAAAAAGTGCCGGAAAAAAAGGAGTCTTTCAACCCCCTTTTTTTGTTTCACTGGACTTTGGGACTATCCCTTTGTCCGGGGCCCACGGGCATGAGCCCCAAAACCCTTACATAAACCCCCACTTTTAAAAAAAAGTCCCCGGAAAAAAGGAGTCTTTAAACCCCACCTTTTTTAAGTTTCACGGGGACATTACAAATCCCTTGTCCTGGGCCACAGCATGACCCCCAAAACCCTTGCAGGGCCCCACTTTTAAAAAAGGGTCCCGGGGGAAAAGGGGGGAAATTTTTTCCTTTAAACCCACCATTTTAGTTTCATGGCTTTTTGTTTATACCTGCCCTGGGCCCCCAGAAATGACCCGGGGGCGGATTTACAGTGGGTGCGGTGAAAGCCAGGCTGGCGTCCGTCATTCTTTTAAAACACGCGGTTTTAAAATCCCCTGATGAAGAAAGAAACCCCGAAAACTGTCTTTGCAAAAAGGCAGAGTGCGGAAGCGGAAGTGTGAAAACCCTCCGGGCCTTTCCCCTTTGTAACAGAAAATACCTGGGGTAGCGCTTGCCCCTCCGTTTTGAGTGGGGCCCCAATTTGGGGGTTCACTTGGAAATACTGGTGGTTAACGCCCCCTGTTCCCACCCAGGTGCCCTTTACCCTTGGCATTTTTTTCTCATTTTACTCAACGTGCGGGGAGGGAAATGGTCTCGTACTTTGTTCTTGTCTGTGCCCCCTTTTACTCCATGTTTTTCTGAAAAACCTCCCTTTGGGGTTTCAAATTTTTCCCTTTTCCCTCCCTTTTTAAAATTTTCAGAAAAAATTTTTTTTAAACAGTTTTTGTACAGAAATTTTTTTAGTATTTTAATTCTAAAAAAACACTTTTTTAAAAATAGGATGGAATCCCACCATGTCTTTGTTTCTCTTTTTTTTCCATTGTATTATAAAGGGGGTTGTTCAATACGGGGTTTGATAGCTATGTTAAAGATTTGAAAAAAACCAAGTCTTTTTGCAATATGGGTCCATTAACAGTGCCCTCCCTATTTCCTTTTTTCTGACAACCATCCCCTTTGGAGCCACTCTTGCAATTGGCAAAAACAAATGTCTGTTAGAAAAAAACTTTTTTTTTAGAATAGGACCTTAGTATAGCTGCTTTTTTTGGGGGGGGCCACAGAAAAATCCCCCCAAAAAAATTAAAAGGCATGCCCCTTGACCCACTTTGGTCAATTGTAAAAAAAACCCAAATGTCGGGTTAGAAAAAAACATTTTTAGAATAGGACCTTTTAGTTTTGTGCATGTCACAGCAAAATGCCCCCAAAAAATTCAAAGCATGACCCTTGAGCCACTTGGTCAATTGGGGATAAAACAATGTCTTTTAGAAACAAAAATTTTTGGGAATGGGGGACCTTTTGGGTATAGCTGCATGTCCACAAAAAATTTTCCCCCCCCCAAAATTCAAAGCATGCCCCCTTGAGCCATTTGGGTTTAATTGTAAAGAAAAAAAGGGTTTTGTTAAAAAAACAACTTTTTTTTATAATGGGGATTTTTAGTTTGCTGCTTTTAAAAGCAGCATGCCCAAAAAAAATTTAAAAAAATGAATTTCTCACCCCCACTTTTAAAAAATTTTGTGAAAAAAGAAAGGGCCACTTAAAACCCCACTTTTCTTTTCCCAAAAAGGCCCAAAATTTTTATAGCTGTATCTCCCCAGAAACCCATGACCCAAAAAATTAAAAAATTTTGGATTCTCACCCATATTAAAAATTGTGGGGGAAAAATCCCACTTAAAAAAAGTAAACATTTCTTTTCCCAAGGACCATAAATTATTGTGTATCTCACAGCAACATGCCCTCAAAAACCATTGCCCAATGCGAAAAAATTTTTTTAAAGAAAAAGGTGGAAAGGGAATACGGTTGTTGTCTTTAAAAACCCTTGTTGTTTTTTACAGTCTCCTCACAGAAAAAACTTTAAAAATGAACTTTGGGGAAAAAAGAAAATTTAAAAATTTGCAGAAAGGAAATGATCTTTTTAAAAAAATTTTTTAAAGAGGACCTTTTCTTTTTTAAAAAGGAATGTAAAGGGGTAGCCCCGGAAACTAATCGGTAAACCTGGGGAAAGGGGGGGCCCCACAACATAATCAGAAAATCCCATGCGGGTTTCATCTTATGAAAGCCCAAAACAAATCCAAAATTATCTGGGGGAAAGCCGGATGCTTTTGTCTGTAATGCCCTCCCCCAGCTGTGTTTTGAAGGCCCTCGTTATGACGCTGGCTGCGGGGCAGGACAAAACCCTTTGGCTTTGACGAGCCAGCTGGGGGCCTTCGCCCAATTTTGGTTACCAAAAAGGTTTTTTGGGGCCCGGAACCATGCAAAAAATCGGTTTTTTTTTGAGACCGTTTAGTCTTTGCACCATGATTTAAAGTGATTTCGGGGTTTTGTTGGATGGGGGCCCCCCTGCATTGCTTGCTTTGGGTTTAAAGGGTGGTAAACAAAGATTGCCAGAGGTCACCCAATTAGGCTTCTGCCCCCCTTCCCTGCTGCTCCCCGTACGCTACTTGGCACTCAAACTGCTGCCCACGTCGCTGATGTTGTTCCACCGTGCCTTTGGGGGAAACGTAAAGCAGACGAACGTTGTCTCCAGTTGTTAAATCGAAAGGGTTTCTCCATTTCCTGCTTTTTTAAACTCTTTTTGGGTGGGTGGAAGGAAAGTGCTGATTTTTGTTTTGTACCGGGGATCCAGGGGGGTTTGGCCCCCCAGAAAAAGTTTTTTTCATTTTTTTGGCCTTAATGCGGGGATAAATTTGGGAGGAAAGGGGAGCACCCAACCCAATCATGTGAGAGAGGGAAACCCTTGATTTCCCAAGCCTCTGGGTCGAGGGGAAATGAAAAACTGATTTTTCCTCATTTTCCCTCTCCTCCTCAAAGTCGCCCCCAACCTTTTTCCCAAAGGGCCCGGGGGACGCCCCTATCATCCGGTTTTGGTCTAGGAATACCTCCTTTTTCCCTCCTCCTCCGCGGGCCCCCGGCCCACGGGCTTTCAACACACCCTGGCTTCCTGTATAAAGAAACCCTGAGAGCTGATGCCCCAAACCTTGCACTAGCTCTGGACCCCGAACCATGCCTAATGAAAAACCGATGTTTTTGGGGAAAACCTGTGGGCCTTGTGGTTTTTGACGGGGGAAAAAAGGCTCCGGGTTTCCGCTTTCTGTGTCCGTCTCCTCCCCCGTCGCTGGCGGGCCCCTGTTGTTTCGAGTGGTCCAACGATCGTTCCAGAACAAAGGGATCACCACAAATGCTCATGTGAAAAGGGGCCCATTTTTGCACTGACCATTTTGGGGGGCTTTTTTAAAAAATGGCAAGGAGGGGGTTGGGGGGCCAGAGTTTTTTCCCCTGCCTCCATCTGGGTTTTGGTTTTTCCAACACCCCGAGGTCGTCCCGGGCTGCTTGTCGGCCATGTGCCCACTTCTTTACGCGTAAAGGGCCCATTGCGCTGCTGCCCAAATCGCTGGGAAATGGGGAGGGTGGAATTCCAGCGTTTTTGCCAGGGTCAAAAAATGAGACGGTTTGGGGGGGTCGGGGCAGCTGTCCCTTTGCAACGAAAGCCTGGGGGGGATTGGAAGCAGGGTGCAAAAGGGGCGGAAGGGCAAAACTCAGACCTGAGCCCTTTTTCCCGGGGGAGCCAACCCCCGGGGTTTAGCTCTTTAAAAATTTTGGAGGGAAAAAGGTTCATGCATGTAAAGGAAAAGGGATGTGCCCCAGCCAAAACGACCCTTAAGGGCGGCAAGAGATTTCCCCCGTTATGCACCCAAACCTTCCCTGGAAAAGGGTTTCCCTTGTCACCCAGCCGGCCCGGGTTTTCTTTTGTTAGACCCGTCCCACGCCCCTGACCTGTGTGTGGACGGTCCCCAAGGGTCAAAAAAAAAATTTCAACACCCCCCGGGGTGTTTTGGGCCCGTGTTTCCACCCAGAGGACCTTGGGGGAAAGAGCCCTGCACCACCCCTCCCGTTTTGAAGAGCTTTTTTGGGGGCCGAGCCTGAGACCCCACCGCCCCCCCCTGAGACATCCACCAGCTAAACCCAGTGAGCTGTAAATTGAGATTTTTAGCGGCTTGGCCGTGCTTACTAGTCCATGGGGCCCGGTTTTGGGAGTTGGATTTTTCCCGGACAAAAGATGCGGGAAAACGCCCCTTGAAATTTTAGAGGGACGGGGCGGGCCCAAGGGGGGGAGGGCCCTTTTTGGGCCCAAAAAAATGCCTGCTGGGGCATCTGGTATTGGGGGCGGCGACGGGGGCCATGCCCGTGGGGGAAAACCCATCTGTGCCCAAAGGGGCGGAAAGGCAAAAATTTCCCAAAGGGCCCCAAAAGCCTGGAAAATGCCGACATTGGCTTTTGGCTTTGGGAGGGTTTTGGGGTTTAAAAGTGTTTCTTCTTTTCCCAAAACCTGGAAAAAAGGGAAGGGCTGTCTAGACGGGGCCCGTTTGTACGGCGTGCGGTCGCCCAAATGGCGGAAGGAAAAAGGGGTGGGGAAGGGGTTTCCCCTTGGTGGGGGCTGGGGGTTTTTCTCGGGGGGACGGTGGAGGCTAAAGGGCGGAGGCTGATCCCTGATCAGGGACTCTGAGAGACATGGGCAGCGGAAGGAACGTTGGGGTTCGGTGGGAGGGGGGGAGGGGGCCCGGGAGACAGAGGGGTGTGACAGGGGTTTGGGGCCCCCCGGGGGCGTGGGGTTTCCCCTTTTTTTTTAAAAATTTTGTTCCCTTCCATTTAAACTAATGCATTCGCTGATGTGACTAAAACTTTTTTGGGGGGGGGTTAAACCCAAATTTAAAGGGTTTTCTTGCCTCTACTTATGCTTTTAGGGGCAAAGGCGGCTTTATGAATCGGGGGGGTTAAATTCAGGGTTTTGTCAAAAAAGGGCCCAGGTTGAGGGTCCGGGGCCCTTTTGGGGACGGGGGAAAAAAGCGAGGACCCGGGTTTGCGCTAAAACCGTGGTGGCGGAAATCAATCGCGGACTTCTTTGGGGACCGCCCCTCCCTTTTTGTGGCGCGGGAAACCCCGTTTTTTTGGGACCCCAACCCCCAAATCGTCTTCCTTTTGGGCCACTGTTGAAGCGCCGAAAGGGCAAATTCTGCGGAAAAAAAAACCAGGAGGGACCCGCAATGTCGTCTTTCTTTAATATAAATCAAAAACAGGGATTGGTCGCCCCTGACTTTCTGCATCCAAAAAGCTGGGGCAAAAGAAAAGGGGCACTGCAAGGCTTTTGCCGACCCCCCGGGTTTTTTGCCGTTTGGGACCGGCTTCCCCTTTACCCTCCTCTGGTTGGCATCAGTAAAATGGGGGGTCAGAGCAGGCTAAATCATCCCTCTTGATCTTTTAACATGCCTTCTGAAACCCCAAACCCCATTTTTGGGATAAAGAGGTCTTCAAAAATGGATTATCCACAGTGGTGGGTACACGAGTTGACTTTTTGGGCTGCTTTATGTTGGGGGGTTTTGATGATGTGATGACGACTTTTTTGGCCCCTGACTGGGGGGGGACGAGGAGGGGAAGATGCTAGATGCAGGGTTTCTTTTAACCCCTGAAGGACAGATTGGCGACGATGTTCTTACTTAGATTCACAGGGCCCTTTACCCAGCGAGGGCAGGGCCGACCCGGGCCCGCAAAAGACGATCCGCTGGAAAGCGTTTTTGTCGCCAGACTGGAAGGAGGCCTTCTCTCGTACCCTCTACCCCCCATTTTGCTACCCCCCCCTCTTTGGGTCGTTAAAACCTCATTTGCTCCATGTCCAGAAATATAAAAAATTTTTGGGAAGGGTTTGGGGGAAAAGTTTTGGGAAAAAGTCTCTTTTTAAAAGACGGCAAATCCCCCGCTATTCTCAAATCCCTTAATCAAAAACAAAATTGCTGGATTCAAATTTAAATGCAAGGTGTCTATCAACCAAAAACTGGACCCGGGGCAAAAATTCCCAAAAAAAAGGGAAACTTTTTTTGTTTTTTGGGATAATAATTGGGGATTTTTTGCAACCCTTTTAATTTCCCCCTGTGGTGGAAAATAGAATTTTCTTTTTTTAAAATTTTAGTAGATGCTGCGTCATTGAACAGTAATGGGTGCGCAAAAAATCAAAAAAAAACGGGAATTTTTATTTTTTTGATTTAAAAAAAACTGTATTTTTTGCCCTTTTCAATTCACCCCGTGGTTTAATTTTTAGAAAATTTCTGTTTTTTTAAAATTTTCCCTAGATGCTGCCTGGCAAATGAACAGATGGGTGGGGCCCAAAAATTCAAAAAAACACGTAAACTGTTATGTTTTGATTAATAAAAGGTATTTTTTGCACCTTTCAATTCACCTGTGGTGAAAATAGAATTTCTGTTTTTTTGATTTACGTAGTGTGCGTCAATTTAACAGTACTGGGTGCGCAAAAATCAAAAAACACCCTAACTGTTTTTTGGTTTTTTATATAAAAAACTGTTTTTTTTGACCTTTCAATTTTTACTGTGGGAATATTGAATTGCTGTTTTAAAGATTTACGTGATGCTGCGTCAATTTAACAGTACTGGGGGGGGCGCAAAAAGGTCAAAAAAACAGTAAAATGTTATGTTTTCGTTTAATTTCAAGGGGATTTTTTTTCACCTTTTTAATTCACCCGTGGTGAAAAATAGAATTGCTGTTTTTAAAATTTTTTTAGATTTCTGGTCAATGAACAAATACTGGGTGGCCAAAAATCAAAAAACACGTAAATGTTTTTGTTTTTTAATAAAAAAACTGTATTTTTTGCACCCTTTTAAATTTACCTGTGGTTGAATTTTAAAAAAATTGCTGTTTTAAAATATTTCGGGAGATGCTGGTCAATGAACAGTAATGGGGGCGAAAAAATCAAAAAACACGTAACTGTTTTGTTTTGATATAATAAATGTATTTTTTGCACCTTTCAATTCCCCTGGGTTATATAGAATTGCTGTTTTAAGATTTACGTAGGGTGCTGCGGTTTAATGAACCCGTATTTGGGGGGCGCCCAAAAAATCAAAAAAAAAAACGTAACTGTTTTTGTTTTTGATATAATAAACTGATTTTTTGCAAATTTTTAATTCCCCCTGTGGGGAATATAGAATTTTCTGTTTTTTAAAATTTTTTGTAGATGGGGTTTTTCGTCAAAAGAACATACTGGGTGCCCCAAAAAATCAAAAAAAACCCTAAAAATGTTATGTTTTGATATAAAAAAACTGTATTTTTTGCACCTTTTTAATTCCCCCTGTGGGAATATTTTAATTGCTGTTTTTTGATTTAAGTAGGGTGCTGCGTCAATGAAAAAGACTGGGTGCGCAAAAAATTTAAAAAAAAAAATTTAAATTGATGTTTTCGTACGATACAAAGGGTTTTTTTTGGCAAAAAAACTAACCCGTGTGAGTGCTGATACAAATTGCTGGATTTTTAATTTAAATGCAAAGGTTGAAAATTTTAAAACAGTAAAAGGTGTAATGGGTTTAAAATTTAACAACCCATCTGAAAAGTTTTATGATAATAAAAGTGGAGTTTTGCAGCTAACAAAGAGACCTGCATTACTAGAAATGATGTTTTTTCCAATATAAGTTCCCGGGGGGGGGTGCCCCAAAAATCCAGGAAAAAATTTCAATAGCAAACTGTTTTAAAAAAAAAAGATATTCCCCTTTCAATTTTCTAACTAAGTCTTTGGGGAACTTTTTCCCCAAAGTTCTTTTTTAGTAGAGCTTGTTCTGTGTTCGCCCGCGGGGGGCCCCCCCCCCGGGTCCCTCCGGGCCCTGACTTTTACGCGGTAGATGGGTGCTTTAAAAATTTTCCCAGCTAACTACATAAAATGTTTATAAAAATTTTTCTAATTTTAACTAAATTGGAAGGTTCCAGTAAAAAGCAGAGGTTTCTTGTGCAGAAATAGGGTTTAAATTTTGCTGCGCTGGTGGGCCCCAGGCAGGGGCGCAAAGTCCTTTCCCTATGAGCCTGAGAGAAACTGAGGCTTTAAACAGGAAAGGGTGTTCTATTTTAAAAAAGAGGTTATGTTTATTTTTTCCAAACCCAAACGCAACCCTAAAACATACCCCGTCCCTGAAAGTCGCACCCCACATCTCACCCGCTCTATTCTATAATTTGGATTTGCTGGCCCCCAAAAAATTTCAGGTAAAGGGCCCAAAAAGGCGCGATCTTAAAGATGATGCTCAGATTTTTTAAACCTTTAATTTTCGAAAAGATCTGGAAATTTGTCACCATAAAAAACCCTTTCCGGATTTCAAACCTTTTTCGAAAAAAAATCGCCTCAAAATAATTAGAACTAGTAGTCACTAGTGACTTGCAGGCTCCAGGGTGAAGACGCAGCCAAACAACTCTTTGTATCATCTCCTGGGCTCATGTATACAAGGCTGAATGTGTGGGAGAGGTGAGAGTTGTAGCCACAAAATAATTTTAAAGAAAAGCTGATGGCTGCAGATCTGGCCTTCATAATCCCCGGTTGGGCCCGGATTTTCTTTTTAACATTCCCCCCGCAAAAGGAGCCCGCAGTGGGAAAAAATTTTTAAAATTTCAGATGTTTAAAATTACATAAACTGCCCAATTTTAAAAGAAAGGCCAAACCCCGCAGAAAGGCAGGGGTTTTGCAAAAAACAAAAAACCGGATTTAAATAATGTTTTCAATTCTGGTTCATGGTGGTTAAATCCGAACCTGTTTTCCCCGCTCGCAGTTTATCCCCCCCCCATACTTAAAGGTAACAAAAAATTCAAGCTTTTTAGACAGTCCATTTGTATTAGAGGAATCCGCTGACAATAAGCTGATCTTTGCCAAGACTCAAAGCATTCAGTTTTTATTTGTGGAACGATCTGTCAACTGGAACACCAAGAGAGCCAGCACATGGAATAGAGCCTTACAAAGTTTCTAATGAACTTAACGGTCTGTTTAATTTAAAGGGAATGTGTTATCAGAAAAAAAGGACATACTGTTTAAATTACTGAAATCCTGCAGTTTTCCCTTTGGCCACTAAGACAAGTAGCAGTCTGATACTTCCTGTTCTGTAGACATCGCTTCTCAGCAAACTAATTAGCTACGGCAGGATAACAATGTAAGGTGACACTTATGTGTCTAGATAACACAGGATCTGCCATTCACAGTAGGAGTGAGTTACAGCTTTCCTCCTTTGTCACGTACACACTCACCAGCACGTGACTGGGGGCTACTGTAATGGGGTAGATTTATCTCCACTTGCGCTCACCTCTCAATCAGGTAGCGAATCAAGCATAAATCGCACCACAAGACAGCTCCAGCACCCCAAAAATATCCTCTGCCACCACCTTCCTCCAATAATCAAAAAAGGAATCAGCCGGAAGGAATCTGATTCCTAACAGATATTCTAAAACCACGTAAAAAATGCTTACAGGGTCACCTCACTGCTATCCAGCAGCTACATAAATATACACTCCTTCAAGGAAATGGATCCGTGCAGCAACAAGAATTAACGTATTACTGATAACTTTAATATTAGAAGGTACAGTGCTTACATAAACAAAATATAGTAACAATGATTATGACATACGCATCAATACAGTTATGAAAATAAAAAGGATAAATGCTTAGAAAGAAGTCATACTTACAAATGTTTCAGCTTCCAGATCCCGGGCTAAGGATGGAAGATGGGACACACAGCCAATCCAGGATGGACTCCCCAAGCTATAAAAACACAGATTTGAATCAGGCCATGTGTTTTATAGGTCCAAAACTCTGTCCAGGTTTCCCCTCCTCTCTCATATTTGGCTACTCTTTTACTGGCTGAAAATATAATGAGGTGGGTGGACACTTGATTGTCTTATGAGGGTGGTTGCTTACTATCCCCACAAGATGGCAATCACGGACTGTGCTTCTGCTGTGGACCGATCAATGACCTTTGCATTGTTATGCCTAATGGTTTTATGGTTGGGGGGTCATAGGTGGGTCCCTCCATCAGGTATTCTGGACAGCTTGCATATACAACTTTGGCAATAAAATGAATAAGACCCATGTTATCTAAACATTGTGGTAATTAAAACAGTTAAAAAATGCGGGGTGAGAATCTGCAGACACATGTTACAAATTCTATTCCCACAGGAGGAGGAATTCTAGACTACAATCTAAGAAATGGTTTAAGGACAAATACAGAATACATTTAATTTCCAGTGTGCTACATTACAACCTCCCCCTTTTTGGAGTGGGCGTGGGGACTGGCCACCTGCCATCCCTGAGCCCACCTCCGCCTCGAACTTTTCCCTAGCGAGAGAGACCATCGGAAATTACCAAACACTCAATGCCCTTTCTGTATCTGAACTATCAGATACCGGGTGTTGGAGGAATCCCGCTGGGCGGTACATATCACACGTTACATGTGGGGACACATTACCTCTATGACTGGGGTCTAAGCCTTACCCACCTCAGACCCCGGGGAATAACCTTGGCAGAGATTATCCCACAGTTTGGCTTTGGATCCAACAGCTTGGAAGGGGACCCACCATTACACTCCATGGGCAGGCGGGAGCATACATAACGGGTTTTGGGATACACTTCTATTGTGCATAACAGATTGACATGCATCAGCGGGCTCAGGCACATCCACTGAGCTGTTGGTATCATGGACAACAGACTCCGGGATGGCCATCCCCCACATTACCATCTGGGATACACCCTCAGGCTTAGATAGATCATTATTGTCCATAGCAGTCTGAGATACGCCCTCAGGCTTGGATACATGATCATTGTCCATAACAGTCTGAGATACGCCCCCCCAGGCTTGGATACATCATTATTGTCCATAACAGTCTGAGATATGCCCCCAGGCTTGGATACATCATTATTGTTCATAACAGTCTGAGATACGCCCTCAGGCTTGGATACATCATTATTGTCCATAACAGTCTGAGATACGCCCTCAGGTTTGGATAAATCATTATTGTCCACAACAGCCCCAAGTCATGCTGGCAAGCTTAGATTACAGGGGCACCCATCATTACGGGCTGGATTTGTCAGCAAGGTTCATAACAGTTCCGAGATTTATCTGTGGACTGGATACATCTGGGGCCCACAACACAGCTGTAGGTAAATTGATGTCGGGCCCCAAAACCAGCCTAGACAACCGTAACATCCAGCACAACAGGCTGAGATACATCAGCAGGCCTCATAACGGGCTGTATACATCCACAGTTTAGATTACATCAGAGTCACAGCAAGTATCACAAAACATAGTACAAGACATTTCCTCCTCAGGTGCTGGGGGGTCCTTGATAGGAGGAGGGGTGACATAGGGGTAGTCCCTGTTATCCCCATAGGTTTCTGGCCACACATCAGGGAGGCTGCTATCAGGGATCCCCAATTCTTTAGACTCTGGTTTGGCTTCCTGTTCACAATGCACTCCGTAATTATCAGACTCCGCAGGGGGCAGGGCTGTCTGGCCTGTCAGCTCCTCTGCCCTGTGATCTGATAATGGAAGCATGTGAGAACTGTGACTGTCAGCAGAAGGGGGGTTGAGGGGGGCTGCAGACTCTTCCACCTCAGCTTGCAATTTGGCTTGCAGGCATCCTGACTATGGGTCACAGGCGTCACATAAGGACAGTCATTTTGCACAGTACACATATCAGTGACATCATTCAGAGGTACATCCACGGTCAGATTTCCCTTCACATATGGGCATTTTCCCAGAAAGTATTGCAAAAGTTTCGTGGGGAATCACATATCTGGTTGCTGGGGTTGCCTTCAGAGGGGGAGCCGGGACGTAATTACCGTGCATCTCCCCAAGGTCTGTACCCAGTAAAACCTGTGAGGGGATAGTAGCAGATATCCCCACTTCTCTCATCCCTCGGCCCACTCCCCAGTCCAGATAAACCCGAGCCATTGGTATAGCAGAGCGGACTCCGCCAAATCCGGTCAGGGACATGGTCTTTCCCGGAATAATATCTCTAGCATCCACCATCTCTGGACGCACAACAGTCACCTCTGCTCCACTGTCTTTGAAGCCCATGGCGACTTTTCTGCCCACGGTGACGGGTTAAAGGTTATGCTTTCTCCTTCCTGCAGTCCCAGTTATAAGATAGATGGAAGGGCCTTTACAGGGGGCGCTGTGGGCATCGGGGGACTCCTCCCTTGTCTGGACAAGTGGGACGAACATGCCCTACTTTGTTGCAATAAAACATTTGGCGCATGTCAGTCAATGGCGTGTGGGGCTCGGGGAACCGGGAGGAGTGCTAGGATGGTGCCCAGGTGATTTGATGGGGAGGAGAAGGGGGGTCCCCAGCAGGGTTACCTCCCCCTCCAGGTGGACTCAGGTGTTCTCCCGGGCTTCTGGCTTTCCCGTTGGCAACATAGGGGTCTGCCATTCCGCCGCGTCTCTGACGTCTTGGGCTTCCAGTCATAGACAAACTTTACGAACCTCTGCAGGGCAGATATGGAGAAGCTGCTCCTTGGTCATTAGATTCAAAAGGTCGTCAAGCTGAAACAGAGAGTCCTTTACCCATTGCTTGCAGGTGGTACTTAATTGCTCCCACATCTGCGTAGCTGTCAGTGGGACCTTCTGCAGACTCCGAAATTTCCCGTGAACACCTCCGGGGGGAGGTGATATTTCATGACCAAGGGTCTGTTTTTTGGCGTCATAGGGCCCCGTCTTGCTCTGGTAGGAGGTCCGAAAAAAAAAAATCCAAGGCTTGCCCCTTAGTCCTGTGGTCAGATATCGTGCCCACTGCTCTTTGAGCAGATGATATTGTCTGCAAGTCTTTTTAAATCCTCGTAGGAAAACATCTAAGTCCCCATTATTTTCCATCACAGGGAAAATGTTCTAGTCGGGGTTTTCAAAAGGGTTTGTATCCTGGGCATGAGGCTGTGGCAAAGCCTCACCCCTTTCAAGTCGTGCCAGCTGTAGCTTGAGGTCCCTCTCAGCTTGGCGCTCGGCAGCCTCTCGCTCTCTCGCTGCTTGGCGCTCAGCCGCCTCTCTCGCACGGCCTGACGTTCAGCAGCCACAGCCTGTTGGTATTGCAGGATAAGTTGTAGGCGCAAATTAGGGTTACAAGCGCCAAGCTGCTGCAAAGCCATGCCCAGAGCAGAGTCCATGCCTCCTGAGCACTGCTGCTGCGGGTGTCCTCAGGGAAATTATTTCAGGAGCAAATTCCGTCAATTGGACCTGTACGTTGTCAGTTTCGCTCTCTGACGCCTTGGTGTAATCTTCACAAAGATACAGCCAGTCTTTTAGTGCAGGGAATAATTGCTTAAACCAAGCACTAATGCTACAATAAAAAGAAAAATATCCCACCACTCTGCCACCAATTTGTCACGTACACACTCACCAGCACGTGACTGGGGGCCACTGTAATGGGGTAGATTTATCTCCACTTGCGCTCACTTCTCAATCAGGTAGCGAATCAAGCCCCTAAATCGCACCACAAGACAGTTCCAGCGCCCCAAAGTTATCCGCTGCCACCACCTTCCTTCAATAATCAAAAAGGAATCAGCCGGAAGGAATCTGATTCCTAACAGATATTCTAAAACCACGTAAAAAATGCTAACAGGGTCACCTCACTGCTATCCAGCAGCTACAAAAATATACTGGATCTGTGCAGCAACAAGAATTAACGTATTACTGATAACTTTAATATTAGAAGGTACAGTGCTTACATAAACAAAATATAATAACAATGATTATGACATACGCATCAATACAGTTATGAAAATAAAAAGGATAAATGCTTAGAAAGAATTCACACTTACAAATGTTTGAGCTTTCAGATCCCGGGGTAAGGATGGGAAAATGGGACACAGCTTAATCCAGGATTGACCCCCAACTATGAACACAGATTTGAGTCAGGCCATTGTTTTATAGGCCCAAAACTCTGTCCAGGTTCCCCTCCTCTCTTCATATTTGGCTCTTTTACTGGCTGAACAAATAATGAGGTGGGTGGACACTTGATTGTCTTATGAGGTGGTTGCTTACTATCCCCACAGATGGCAATCCCCGGACCCGCGCTTCTGCTGTGGACCGATCAAAAGACCCTTTTCATTAGTTATTGCCTAATGGTTTTATGGTTGGGGGGTCGTAGGTGGGGCCCTCTATCAGGTATTCTGGACAGCTTGCATATACAACTTTGGCAATAAAATGAATAAGACCCGGGGGGGCGTGGCCTGACTGAGGATGAGAGCGGACGTGGGTTGAGAGAGCTCTGCCTAGCCACTCCAGGAAACCGGCCCAACTAAACCTTGGGTTGAAGAACCAGGATAAGCTTTTGCCTGGACGTTCTCCTAAAGGTCCATCTACTGGTATTTTGAGCCTACCCAGACCTCTGTACGCCCGTCCTAACTGGAGTTTGGAGGATCACCTGAAGCCTGCGACTCTCCCTGCCGCAACCGCCATTCCTCTGGTGCCCTTCACTCAGCGAAGGTTCGGCGCTTAACTCCCAGACCTAGCCTCGTCCACAGCGGACCCTCAGCGATCCGTACCACAGCCTCAACACTGTTGTCCCAGGCAGCCCCTTGGTGCCAGCCAAGCCTCCCCCAAGCCGTGCAGCAGCTGATCGCACTCCAGGTACTGAAGCCTCGGGCATGCGCGGCCGCCACCCGCTGCGCCTGTGCTCCACTCTTGGGCTTGCAAACGGGAGAGCCCTGTGCATATTCAGAGACATTCACCTTGCCTGTGTATAGAGCTCCGTGTCCACGGGGCCCCGCAGTGCGTCCGGAGTCTCTTCTGAGCTCCAAGACATTGGGACATACCTGCAATAACCGGAGCTTCAAGCCCTGTACTGCTGTTTCCCGTTGCCTTGGTTACTTGCACAGGGCTTGCAACTTGGGGAGCCCTGTGCATAATTAGGTGTGCATAATTAGGTGCACACATTTTGCTGGTATATAAAGCTGAATGTCTCCCACCACCAATATCTCCATGCAGGCTGCTTAGAATCAGCTCTTAATTAACCTCTTCAGCACCCTAACAATGCCATTTGCAAGGGGACTGTTGCTTCCTCATTTACCTTGAACTGCACTCTGCCAGTGCTGCATACAGAGGATCTGCCACTAAAAATCCTCAGCCCATATGCTGTTCAAAAGGGCATAATACCAAGTTCTCATGCATTAATCCTTTGCTGCACCCTGCTAACATCACATCAAGAGGCATTGTGACTGAAATCTCAACTTCAATTTGAAACAACTAAGAGAGTGAACTCTCATAAATCATACATTGCTCCTATACTGTGCTCTGCCAGTGTTTTCTTGAGGAAAACAACTATTACTCCCTCAACTATAATTCCCCTCTGAAGAGAGGTCTACATCCTGGGGTACCTGTATTAATCTTTGAGCCAAGGTAATAAGACTTGTGATAGAGAGAATCAGCTGCCAATCTGTAGCCCCTGCTTATTTTATTTTATTACTTTATCTTTAAGAGGACTTGCGGGTTCTTAAGTAGGTCCTATTTCAGCTGCAGTTTGTTAAGCACATTATAAGTGACACGCTGTTGGACTCTCAGCCTGGACTCCCTAAGTAAAGCCTATGATCGATGTGGGATCTCCTTCTAGACCTTTCTACCTCTACTCATCCCTGACCATCTGCTTTTGAGCTCATCAAACTTGAATGCCAACTCCCTTGAGAAGTGATTTTGTCTCTTGGAGCTTCTTTTCAGCTTTGAGGGAGAAGAAGGAGGATAAAAAAAAAAAAAAAAAAGTCTCTTCTCCGGTAAACGTACTTTTCCACCTACTGTTTTACCTTACTCTCCCATCCTCTCTCTGGCCCCCCGTCATGGGAGGTACGTCTAAAAAGAACCAGAGAAGCAAACCATCAAAACTCCCTGAGTTTTTCTATTCTTCTCAAACCCAAAGAGGACTGAAGTTTCCACCTCCTGCTTCCCCGACTCCATCGTCAAGGGCGGAATCCGTGGAACTGGAACATTCTGACATGCCCGACTCCCAACCTCTAACAGTTTCAACTCTGCAACACCTCTTCTCCTCTTTTCGGTCTTCTCTGCAAACCGACATCAAGCAAATGATGAACGACCTAAAACAAGACTTCCACGCCCTGTCCTCTCGCACTGAACATATTGAAAATAAAATGGCCGATTTTGCGAAATCCCACAATAGCCTGATAGACGCCAACAACGCATTAGAGGAAGAGGTGCAACGTTTAGCCGCCAAAGTTCTAGACCTGGAGGACAGATCTAGACGCAATAATGTGAGAATCAGAGGCATCCCAGAATCCGTTCCTCCGGATCAACTGAATACATACCTTACTGATCTGATGGCTCTAGTCCTACCTAACTCCTCCTCTCTAGATCTCACTATAGATAGAATCCATAGGATTCCAAAACCAAAGAATCTACCTCAGCAGGTCCCTAGGGACACGATTGCTAGGATTCACTTCTACAATGTGAAAGAGGACTTCCTTCGAGCTCTCCGGAAAACTGAGTCCCTTCCCGATCGCTTCCAGGCGATCTCTATTTTCCCGGACCTGTCCTCAGCAACAATGCTCAGGCGAAAGGAATTCCAGCCCTACACTAGACTACTACGAGAGAAAGAAATCCAATAAAGATGGGGCTTCCTGGTGAAACTCATTATCAAAGATGGGTCCCAATTCATCTGCAACTCTCCGGAAGATGCTTGTTCAACGCTGAGAAGTTGGAACCTACTTGCCTCCTCTGACTCAAGCCCCGTCCGGAAAAAACAAATCAGGCCAGAGATGATTACCCCGCTTTGGTCTGATAGAGCTACGAGGTCAAGAACCAGACCACTGGACTGATATTGGTAGTATCCTTTATCTCACTGATATGCTGGAGTGCTGGCTAGTGCTCCTTATCCTCACGATTTGCTCTGCACATTTGCCGCCTTTTCCTTGCAGATCAAGGCTGGACTTTGCCCCACTTTTCTTTCCTTTTTAGGAATGAAAGAGTCTACTATATGGACTTATTTGATGTTGATGTTTTTCCTTAACTTGTTTGTTCCGAGTTTGAGTTTACAACAACACTTCATAATTTCTGCGTATTTCTATTAGTCCGGATGCAGGCTGTGTGGCTATTCCAGCCCACCACTTTTTCTTTTATCTTAACCAATGATTAAAATTCGTTCCTTCAATGTTAAGGGATTAAACTCTTCCTTCAAGCGCTCCCTTTTATGAAGAGATATCCTTAAATCGGGTGCTGACATAGCCTGCATTCAGGAAACACATATTGTTAAAGAAGACCAATTTAGGCTAAAACACAAATTGTTTCCACATATCTTCCACTCACAAGCTCTGTCTAAACATGCTGGAGTTGCTATTTTAATCAAAAATTCAATCTCCTTTAACCTTATTCAGTCTATAAGTGACCGGATGGAAAATATATTATATTAATATGCGGATCAACTCGAGACCATATACTCTTACTGCTATATACGCCCTAACGTTGAACAATTTCTTTTATCAGGAAAGTTATTAACAGAGCAAAACTGTAGAAAAGGAGGTTTAATTATCTTTGGGGATTTTAACTCAGTTGTAATTACAGGGCTTAGATAGATTTAGGCCCAAATTAAGTCTGTACATGACCTGCACTCCCTACGTCTGGAAGAAGATTTGCACGATGTCTGGAGGTACCTCCACCCCTCTGAACGCAATTACACATTTTTTTCCTCCCCTAAGCAGGTCCATTCTGTATAGAATTTTTTCATAACAGACAAAATTTTCATGGACCTTCTTTGTCTCTACAGAGATTTGGTAGCATTACATGGTCAGGGCCATGCCCAGAAAACTTAGTTCTTTCCTCAGGCCTTCAAGCTTCTAGCACATCTTTATGGTGTCTAAATAATTTCTTTTTAAAAATCCTGCTAATGTCAAGTATCTATCCTCAAAATTAAAGATTTCTTTGAGATTAAAACTCCCTCTGCCCCCTCTACGGAGATTCTATGGTGCACACACAAGGCCTTCATGCGAGGTATACTTATTCAACTCGCAAGCAGGGAAAACAGGAAACGACAGGCAGAAATCAACAGCCTCTTAGATGCTATTAAACAAGCAGAAACGCCTTTCAAGTTAGACCGCTCACCACTGAAGATTTCTTTGGCAGACTTGAGAAATAAGCTACGCATTATTTATCTCCATAAATATGAATTTCACCTAGCTAAATTAAAGTGGCAATTTTATATTCAGGGAGATAAACCTGGCAGATACTAGCAACGAATTTTAAAAACCACCACGCAAAGACACGTATCTCCCACTTAACTTCACCTTCCGGAGAGAAAATAATAAATCCCAAAGATATTGCGAACCAATTTGCTAAATACTACTTTAACTGTAATTATCCAGTCTATTTAATACATCCCAGCTCCCACGCATCGGAAATAAATTCTTTCCTTAGCTCTGTACATTTACCTTATGCTGGACTCGTTCAATTAGAAGACATTATAAGCGTTCTCCTTAGTGAGGTTCAAAAAGCCGTTTTTCTCTAGCAAAACTAATAAAGACCCAGGCCCAGATGGTATTTCTATGAATATTTCCAAGTTTTCTCTTAACTTCTTTCACCTCACTTAGTAGAATTATACAACGAAATTGCCGCCAAAAAAGCTCCCTTGCCAGAAATGCTCTCTGCAATCATCACTGCGATTCCTAAGCCAGGTAAACGACAAGATCTCACTTCCCAAATTTCAGCCTATTTCACTGCTTAAATTCGGATATCAAAAATCTACGCTAAAATTTTTGCGACCCGTTTTGAAACAATACTACCATTTCTGATTCATAAAGACCAGGTAGGCTTTGTGAAGTGTAGACAGGCAAGAGATGCTACCCATCGTCTCCTAGACTTGACACAAATCGCAGCCTCCTCCACGTCTGGTGTGGCTTTTTTGTCGCTGGACGCGGAGAAGGCATTTGATAGAGTAAATTGGTCATATTTGGAGCTGGTCCTGCAGAGGTTTGGTTTTACAGGTTTTATTCTTCAGGCTATTTTAGCTCTCTACACCTACCCATCTGCTCGGGTCCTGACCTCCGGTTTTCTGTCACACTCCTTTACCCTTGCAAATGATACCAAGGTTGCCCCCTTTCACCCCTAATATTCGTATTATGTATGGAGCCTCTTGCTGATAGTATAAGGTCCAATCCACAAATTTCAGGTATGACAGTCAAGGGTGTCCCTCACAAGATCAGCCTTTACGCTGATGATGTAATGTTGATTGTTACAAATCCGAATTCCTCCTTAGAGATTATAATGGAAACCTTAGATCGGTTTTCGAAGGTGTCATTTTACAAATTAAACAGATCTAAGACATCTATCTTCCCCGTCAATGAGGCGTCGTTTAAGGAAATCGTCACAAATTCATTTGGCTTCAATAGATCTGATGACCATATTGATTATCTTGGTATTAAGATTCTCCGCTCACCCACCGAAATTATCTCAGCAAATTATGAGCATCTTTACTCAATCTTAGAATCTGAAATTAAACGTCTATCTTCATTGAATCTGTCTTGGATAGCTAGAATTAATGTAATTAAAATGGCTCTTTGACCCAAATTTATTTATATTTGCAGAGCTATTCCCTACTTAATCCCGCCTTCCCTGACAAACAAACTCCAACGTTTATTCTCTGACTTTATTGGGAACGGCCGTAAACCTAGAATTAAAAGACAAACTCTTTTTTTTAATAATAGATATGGTGGTCTGGCCGTCCCTAACCTTGGAAACTATAATGCAGCCATTCTCCTGGAGCAGGCGGTGTATTTGTGGCATATCTCAGACTCAGCTGCTTGGGTTCCATTAGAAAATAACTCCTTTACCCCTTGCCCAGTAGATTTTCATCTTAAAACCTCCTCTTCCAGCCTCAGCCCTTACTTCCTTAGCTGATCTTTTTAAAGTTTGGTCCTTACATGTTATATCTGCAGATTAGATTTCTATTCGGAAACAAGACGTTCCAATTGCCTCACTGCATTGTTGGAACCCAGTTTTATCCTTTGGCGCGTGGGAAAATTGGAACATCAATACAGTAGACCAATTGTATAGCGATAATACACTACATTCCTTCTCAGATATCGCGACCCAATGGGCCCTCCCCCATCTTTATTTTTTCAATTTTTACAAATTCGTCACATACTTCAGGAAATACAGTGGCCAGACGCACTGGATGCCCCACCTGACTTTTACCACTTTATCTATAAAAAAAGAGGTTATAGTAAAGGTCTTTCAATAGCATATAACCTGATCACTTCCGGCCGCACCCAAATTCAATTTCCAACCATGATTAAATAGGAAATGGAGTTGTCCAACTCGTTCTCTCTGGATAGTTGGCTTTTGGCTATGTCTGCCCCTTCAAAACTGTCTAAGTGTTGTAATCATAAAGAACTGATGCACAAAATCCATTTACGCTGGTACCTTCCTCCTACTAGGGTTGCGCATATATGCAAAGGTTCTTCTAATCTTTGTTGGAAGGGTTGTGGACAACAAGGCACAATATTGCATGCTTGGTGGGGATGTCCTAAAATTAAAATGCTATGGGATGAGATCTCTACGCTTCTGTTTGAAATTACAGGCTTGCGCCTTACATTATCCCCCCAGTTAGCAGTCCTGGATATTGGTTTATCCGACGTACCTTTTCGCCTCCGGACACTGTGTTCCACATCCTTTATAGCCACGCGCACATGCAATTGTCATCTATGGAA
>JAODAL010052717.1:0-25790 GCA_025379985.1 Phyllomedusa bahiana
GAAAATTTTTTCACCCCCTCAAAAACCGGTTTTGTCTCAAAGGGGGTTTCTACAAATGGGGGGGAAACCCGCGTAATGCCCCCCTAAAAATTAGCTTTAAAAATACAACTTTTAGAGTGCAATGATACCACCAATTTCCCGTCAAAAATTTCTTAAATTGAACACCCCCATGCTGTGCCCCTTAAGAATGTAACTTGTTAATAAAAAATATTTGGGGCACCCATTAAAAAATAAAACTCGCATATCAGAACATATAGCGAGAAACAATAAACGACGGGGACAGTTTCCCTGCTGCCAAACCTTTTTAAAAAAAACATGGGGGAAAAACAGCTTTTTACATTTTAGGGCTGAAATTGGGGGAGGAACCCCAACCAGGGGGAACGGGCTGAAAAAGGTCAACTTAGAGAGGCCTTTTGGACTTAAATCTAGGCACCAAACAACAGCATTTTAAAAACTTTAAAACAGATTTATTGACTTTTTTAATTGTTTTACCTGCGTTCAAGTGCTTTTTTTCATAAACCGCCCCTACATTTTCCTCCTCTTCCCCGCCTCCCCCTCCCCTCCCCCCCCTTTCCCCCTTTCCTCCCCCCTCCCCTCTTTTTAGTTGTATCACTTTTCCCCTTTTTCACTCACTAGATTGGTTACTAATGTTTAAAAAATGTTATGTGCCCCTTCCTTAGTGAATACGTAAAACAAGGGCATTTCCTCCCGAAACCGTCTGTTTGGGGAGCTGATTTTTCTGTATTCTTTTTTGCTATTTTAATATGACAGAAAAAAGCGATTTTTTCTACCCAATGAATTCGGGCTGGAGTGCTTTTGTCATTCATACTCTTGTTAAATTGCACCTGCCCCCGGACCTTTGGGATTTTTGTTCCGCCCAGCCAGGGGAGAGCCCAGGACACAAAAGGGACGCATACAGGGGGAAACTTCTGACACATTATACGGCCGTAGGGGACTATTTTTTCTTATTTTTCTTTTGAAAAAATTTTAACGCCGACCCAGTGGGGAATGCTTAAAAGGGGAAAAAACAGGAAATTCTCTAAATGTAATTGGGGTATGGGGGGACTTGTGCAATAACAGGGGGGGGGGGATGAGCAAGGTGGGGCAGTGCACTTTTTTGTCAGGGGCAAGAGGCGAGTTTTTAGTATCCATGGACCACTGGATTCCCCAATTTGGTTCACTATTGATATATATCTAATACAAAAATCAGTGGCACACTAAAAACTAAGTGAAACCTCAAGGTATATAGGAATATTGGAAATGCATTAATGCTAAGGAAAATATGAAAAACCTGGGACTCTTAGTTTACAGTTTTATGATCAAAGATTGTAATTAAAGCTCACCTCCCAATAGCGTCAGGGGGATCCCAGCACAGGTGAGTCCCTAACACTAACATGTTACCTCACTAGGAGTCCATTCAGACTACAACATCTCAGGGAGTGATAGGAACTGAATTATCCTGCACTGGTTTAAAAGAGGCGGCAGAGTGCAGATCAAAAACTGTAAACTAAGAGTCCCAGGTTTTTCATATTTCCTTAGCAGTAATGCATTTCAAATATTCCTATATACCTTGATGTTCTACTTAGTTTTTAGTGTGCCACTGATATTTGTATTAGATGGATGCTATTGCCTTACCAGTGTGCACCTATGCTTACGTTTTTCAAAATATATGGATGTGCACAGCCTAATTGATTTTTGAAGTCTATTTGAGGAATGGCAGCCTCATTGGCTTGCTGCACTCCGCCTACCTCTTTTAAACTAGTGCAGGATAATTTAGTAGCAGGTTCCTAGTTGGGCCCCAGTTAAGTAGGCAACCCACAGTTAGATAGGAAGAATGTGGGTAGGCCCCAGATAGGAAGCTAGGCAGTAGCTGGGCCACAGGTAAGCTGTAGCTGGTCCCCTGGTCAGGGGCGTTGCTAGGGTCCTAAAACATCCGGGGCCCGGGCCCTCTGTGTTGCGGTTTGCTCAGTATGGCTGGGTTCACACGGCACTTTTAACGCCCCATTGTGAACTGTAGTATGTATTTTTACAGAAAATAGTGTATGTTCCTGTCAGTTTATTTTCCAAATAGTCCACATAGATCCTTTCCATCACCTCAGCAGTGCAGTGTAGAATGAGAATCGGCGCTGACAAATTAACTTTTTCAAAATCTCTCACCTACGTATGATCAGTAATACCCTAAATCATAGTCATACAGGTACTGAATATACACCTATCATTGGATGCAAAATATAACCATACACTTTGATGTTACTAAAGAAAATCCTACAATACTAATGTACCCAAAAATAAACCGCCACCCACAATGTGACTACCAAGCTTCTAAACATGAGCTCTGCAGAACATAATAACACCGCCATAAACAGTGACCAGATAGTGGTAGAAAACTAGTTGAATTAGGCTCAGAATAAAATAAAAGATCACAGTGCAGTTACATAAGTGACTCACAGGAGAACGTTTCCACTGAAATGATTAGTTTTCTTTCCCCTCTCTTGTCTATACGGCCCAGCACAGCCATGATGATTTCTCCCGCCACAACATGTCTCTGCAGAATTTATCCACACAAACATCTTTAGAAATCCTCACTTTCCAGTCTACCCCTTAGATACCATAGGGGGTTTATATACCTACCTAAGGTGACCTACATAGAAATCTGGTTATGCTCCCTCCACCTCCAAGCAAACAGCATTCCTATGATAGAAAAGCAGGTGCCTGCTGTGAGGATGAGTCACCCATCATACCTTTAAAGACCCCCCTCCCAACATATGGATTGTATTCTATATAGTCCCCTTTAAGGTATACCATAGATAATATAATGCCCAAGACCCACCAATAAGTAGTAGATTAATATATCTCCAAGCAGGAAGTAATATAGTACCTGCCTATCTCCAAAAGCTATTCAGGAAAATATGTTCCTTCAATAGGTAGGCAGGATTAAATAGGTCCCACAATCGGGACGATAGTAATATAATGCCCACCAGAAGGCTGCCCCGATAGGTAGTTCTATAGAACCCCCCGTAAGGTGGATAAGTAAATATGTCCCCTAGTAGTTGGTAGGTGTATAGGTCTTCCTAGTAGTTTTTGGTCAAGTCTTAGATTCCCAAGAAGGTGGATATAAAGTAACCCACTATATTGGTAAGTACATAAGTACCCCTATTATTTGGTAGGTAAAGATGTACCACACCCAGTATGTAGGTAACAATAGGTTCCCCTTTCAACGTTCAGGTAGCATACGGCTCCCCAGAATATAGGTAGACATAAGGTCCCCAAAGTATATAGGTATACTAAATCCCCCATCTCTAGTAAGCATAGGTTCCCTCCTCCCCAGAAAATAGTTAGCCAAGGTCCCCCCCCCATATATAGATAGCATAGGTCCCCCTAGGATAGGTAGGCATAGGTCCCATACAGTAAATATAGAAGGCAATATGTCCCCGACAGTATTAGGTATACATCGGTCCCACAGTAATCGGTATGCTAAGGTCCCATACGGAAATATAGGTAGGCATAAGTCCCCCGGAATATAGGTAGGCATACGTTCCCCAGGTATATTATAGTTAGCATGTCCCCCCCCCTGGTAAACAGGTAGACATATGTTCCAACACGCATAAAGGTAGGTATATGACCCCCTGGTATATAGGTAGGCATAGGAGCGCCCCGGAATATTTTAGGTAGCATAGTCTCCCCGGTATATAGGTAGGCATAGTCCCCCCAGTATATAGGTAGGCATAGTCCCCCTGGTATAGGTTAGGCATATGCCCCACATTGTATAAAGGTAGGATAATTGTCCCCCAGGTAATATAGTACAGGTCATAGTCCCCCTGGTATAGTAGGATAGGCGATATGTATCCCCCGGTATATAGTAAGCATAGTCCCCCGGTATATAGTTAGAGGCATAGTCCCCCATGAATATAGTAGGCATAGGACTCCCTGGTATACATGTTAAGGCATATGTCCCTACATATATAGTAGGATATATGTCCCCCTGGTATAATAACATGCATAAGTCCCCCCCGGTATAAATTGAATGCAATAGGTCTCCCGGTATATAGGTAGCATATGTCCCCCAGTAAAAAAGTAGGCATAGGTCCCCGCTGGTAATGAAAAGGACATGCATAGGTCCCCACAGTAAATAGGAAGGCCTAGTGTCAGAGCAGACCATCAAGGCGTACAGTGGACAGTTTGTCAGCTCTGAGGTCATATTCCTATATATTAACCAATAAAGCTGATCAATATAACTTTAGACTGCAGGGATCTGTGGGTTAGGGTGACCCACAGAGCTAGACAGTTATTCTGCCATTTTATTAAAATGCCCCCTTACACATATCAGTACCTTATTCCCAGTCTGAGCCTGCCCAGCCCCACCCAAGTAAAAATACCTATAAATCCCGCCTGGCTGCTAAGTACGGAACGCAGTGGTTCACTGACTAAAAATAAGGAGCAGAGTACCAAATCAGCGCCGCTCCCTGGCAAACTGAAGAGGCATAGAAGGCTGATGGTCTCCGCTCTCAATCCGCCCTTCCTGACCCTGCGCGCTGCACAGCAAATCATTCAGAAGCCCACGGTAGCAGCGGAGAAAGTTATATGTGGCAGACTCCATACCAGACGCGGGCAGACACTAGAATACCGCTCTCACCATCACCACAGTACGCGTGCCGCATTGTTTTTTCACAGTAGATTCGCTCCGCGCTTAGAGCCCCTTCGCAAATGTCCAATTAACACACAGCAGCCCCGTGAACTGCGCAGCGAGCAGGTGCATGTGAATAGTAGTCGCCGTGCGCCGCAACTACTGTGAACAACAATGCGTCACCAGTGCACTGCTGTGGTGTGTGGAGATCACCGGCCGCGGACTGAAACAATCGGGCCAGCATGCATTTTATTCCCGTTTCACACTCCCCGGATAAAACGTCCTAGCGACGTCCCCCCCCCCCCCGCCCCTGCCCCACGGTAGCTAGGTAGGACGGTCATAGGTGGAGTTCACACAGGAAGAGTAACTATAGGTGAGGCCTCACATAGGTATGGAGGTTGTTAGATACAGTTTAGTTAGGGCCCCCACATAGGCAGGCAGAGGCATTTAGTAAGTTTATAGAGGGCCCCTAAAGATAGGCAGGACTCAAGTTTTGGTTATGGGGCTCCATATAGTACACAGGCATAGCGTAGGTTCTAGGTGGACACCGGTGTAGGTTGGCAGGCTTAGGTAGGTCCAATAGTAGTAATAGAAAATTTTACAAAAATGTACTCACTTGTCTTCACGAGTCCCCCAATCGTGACGAGGAACCCCCAGCCAGCTTTCTGAGCCTTGTCAATGATATATGTCCTCATAGCAGCCCATTCATGCAGTAGGGCAATGCCTGGTAGTCTTTAAGGCCAAAGTCACTTAGGACTAACAGGATGATTAGCATGAGCATGAGTCATCAATGGCGCTCCTCTCTGCTAGGGCCAGGCAATCTGGTCTCATGAAAGCTCGTGCCTGAGGGGCCCCAGTAGGACGATCGACAACGGCGGGGGGAGCTGGCCCCCCGGGGGACTGGGCCCAGTAGCAGTTGCAGCAGGCTTCTCCCCTGGTAGTTCTGCCACCTGTCATAGGTGCATCAACCTAAGAACAGTAGGAAAACCCAACCAATATGGTAGCAGGTACATCCCCCAGGCATGGAACTGCCCATAGGGCAAACCGGGCATTTGCCCGTGGGCTGCTGGGGCCAGGGCCCCAGGCCGGCCAAGCGACCCGAGGGGCCCCGGTTCTCCCCCCCCGGGGCCCCAGTGCCGCCGCCGGTCTGTGGCCCTTTCAGGGGCCCCAACGGTTTCACGCGACCAAACCCCCCGTTTTCCCGGGGGGCCCCGCCCACAGCTGCACGGTCGGGGCCAAAACCCACCATGCAGCCATAACGGGCCGCTGCCCATGCGCAAGCAACGGGGGCCGAGGGGGAACAGCCGGGGTTTTATGACCCCCGAGCTCCCCGGGGCCGGGGGAGGTGCGTATGTTAATGTCATCAGCGCCTTTCCGCGGGGCCCCTCCAAGGTTTAAAGGAAGCAGAGCGTCAAATATTATTTATTTTTTTTTTTCTACAACTGGCCCTTCTGCCTGCCTTTACATCCTCCCGACTACCATATACACCCTGCCTGCCAACCAATACAAACCCCGCCTATCTAATACTCCCTGCCCGCCTACTACCTATATCATCCCGCCTCCCACTATTTCTGCCCTGCATGCCCCTACCTATTTTCAGCCCGCCCACTACCTATTACTACCCTGCCTATCTATATCATGCCCTCCTGCCCCCCTTAACATCCCCTGCCTATCTATATACACCCTGCCTCCTACCTATTTTTTTGCCTGCCTGACTACCAATAAATTCCCCCCTGCCTACCTATATACATACCCCGCCATCTATATACTTTCCCTGCCTGCCCACCTACCCACCTATATACATTCCCGCCTGCCTACCTATTACATGCCCTCCTGCCCTTTATATCAGCCCCGCCCGCCTACCTACCTATATACATCCCTGCCTGCCTACCTATTACTGCCCTGCTGGCTACCTATCACACTGCATGCCCACCTACCTATATACTGCCCTGCCTACTACCATAAATGCCCCGCCCGCCTATTATTCATGCCCCGCATGCCTACCCACCCATATACATGCCCTCCTGCCTACCTACCTATATTACATGCCCTCCTGCCACCTACCTAATACATGCTCTGCCTACCTCCTATATAATTGCCCCCTGCCCCATTTGCTCCCGGGTCAGCGGCCCCTGTGAGGGGAAATTACTTACAGGCCCGTGGCCGCTGTCCAGCCGGGCCGCCCCTTTTGTCGGGGGGCGGATGCTGATTTTTGAATCTGTGGGCCCCCCCTGGGGCGGGGTTCACTGATTCAAAATTTGATCCCCCCTGGGCACGAACCCGGAGGGGACAGAGAGAAGGAGGGGCCCCACTTTGGTACAGCGCCCTATCCCCCTCTAGTTTCCTCTGTCCCCCCAGACTCCTCTTCCCCCTTATTCCTCTGCCCCCCTTACTTCCCTTTCCGCTTCAAATTTTTCTGTCCCCCCCGACTCCTCTTTCCCCTCCAGAATCCTTTCCCTAAGACTCCTTGCCCCCCCTAGACTTCACTGTCCCCCCAAATCCCCTCTGCCCCCCTTTGATTCATTTCCTCCTATACCTCAAAGTGCCCCTCCATTTTCCACGCCCCCTTCCAGTTCCCCGCACCCACCAAACCTTTGTCAACTCCCCCTTTTTTCTCTTAAAAACCCGGGCCCCCTCCCCCCCTCTTTCCCTCTCCAACTCTAGACCCTCCACTCTTCCCAGAGCCCTACCCCTGACCCATCTGTCCCCCCCCAACTCCTTCCCCGTCCCCTTTCCCCCCCAGATTTTTCTTTTCCCCCTTCACCCCCTTTTTTCTCCAGTCTCTTCTTCCCCCAAACCCCTGATCCCAACCCGGGGCTAACTACCGGGGGAGCAATGCAAACAAACCGGGGCCCGCCCCTAAGGGGCCCCGGGGGACGCTACCCTCAGTACCCCGGGGAATTTCTGCTTTTTGTGCCCGGCTTACTAATGCAAATAAATCTATAAAGGTCGTATAGGCTGGAAAAAGGGAATAAAAAAAATCTTTTGGGGTGCATGTCAGTGAATAGAAACTATGCAGTATCTTTTTTTAGGCCCCCAGTCCCAGCAAACCTGTGGGTTTGGCCTTCTGATGAAAAAGGGGGAAGCCCAATTTATTTTATCCCAGAGAAGGGGGAAAAAACCCCCTTTCATACGGGGCGAATTTTTAAAAGTGGGGGGCCCAAATTTTCCCTCTCTCCCTTCCCCCCCTTCATTTTCCTTTCCCTTTTCCTTTTCCCCCCCCTTCCCTTCTTTCCCTTTGTTTTCTCATGAAGCCCCCTTAACCCCGTAGGAGATGGGGGGGATTTGGGGAGCTCCCCACAGGTCCGGGGGAGTCCTTAGCAAACATTTTGGGGGGGAACCGTAAGATTTTAAAGGGGTCCAATTATGAAGTTCAAACCTAAAAAGCACCCGGGAATGAACCAAAACCACCCCCACTTTTTTCCCCAAAAATGGAAATAAAAAATTTGTCAAGCAGCAAATTGGTTAAACCCCCTCCCCCATCCTACTCCCCTTAAATTTTTTATACACACAAAGAATGGGGGAAAAATAAAAGAACCTAATCTCACTGTCCCCCTAGGAATCACTTTTCCCAAAACAGAAACCCCAAAAATGTATTTTATTGCATACCAAAACACCAAAAAATAACTCACGCACCCCAAAAATCAATTAAAATTACACATAAATAGCCACAGAAAAAACACTACAAACCTGCCCCCTAGAAAAAATTTGAAACATTGTACTCCAAAAAAATTTAAAAATTCACTAAACCCCCCAAAAAATTTAAATTATATTAAAACCCCTAAACCCCAAAGAAAAAAATTACTTTACTCACTGTACCCCCAGAATTTTAACAACCCGTACCCCAGAGATTATATTACACTTTTCCCCCAAAATTCCCTTTACACACGTACCCCCAGAGATTCATTCCCATTCCCAAATTTACTCACTTCCCCCCCAGAGATTACATTACTCAACTGGTTACCCCCAAGAGATTAAAAATTACGGGACTAAAAAAATCAAAATTACTCACACATTGCCCCCCAAATTTACTTACCCGTACCCCAGAGATTACTAATTACACACTTTACCCGAGTTTAACTACATTACACATCACACACCAATATTACTTTAACTCACGTACCCTAGGTTTACTACAAATTTTCCCCTTTAAACCCTTTGAGAATTTTTTTACATACAGTACCCCCCAAAATTACTGCAATTTCACCTTTAAACCAGGAGATTTCCAAAAACACAAATGTACAACAAGAATATATTAAAACCAAAACCCAAAATAAATCATTACACCTGGGACAACGAGATTAAAATTACACCATAAACCCCCGAAAATTATTAAAATTACAAAACCCGTCCCCCGAGAAAAATAAAATTAGACCCAAATTTTCCCCAAAAATTTTGTGTGTATAAAAAAATAAATGAACACAGACAAAAATTTAAAACTGAGGGTGGGGTTTACAAGATGGTTTTTTTTGGCACTGACAGTAATTTTTTTTGCTTGTTGGAAAATTTTGGGCTTTCAAAAGCAGAATTTCCCCACGAGCAAACGCCCCCCGACTCCAGAGGCAGATTTTTCCTTCCGATCCTTAATTTCTGTTTAAAAGCAAAAAAAAGCCTGGGAAAAATTTTTGTGGAGGCGCACAGTACACACCGAAAAAAAATTTAAATTAAAATTGGTGAAACAAAAAAACGAACGTTTTTCAAAGGGTTTTAAAAAAAATCCCCAAATTTTTTTGTCCGATTTGGGCCCCCGGGTCAAGGCCCGATCCAGCACTGAAAACCGCCCCAAAAAACAGCAATTTATAAAAATTTTGTTAAAAGTAACCTTTAAGGAAAATGTTACACAGGGAACGGACGACTGTGGGGCTATACATAAGCTGGGATTTGGGAAATATGCACCGGCCGGTCCCACTTCTAAAATGGGGTGTGGGGCCGGGGGCCCCCTTCACTATCATTTTTTCCCCCGGGGTTAAAATCAGGGAAGACGGGGGACTTTGGGTAGGGCACATGCTTTTTAAAAAAATACACAAACTCACAAATATAGTACAAAAACCCCACCCCAAAATGTATACACAAGCCCGGGGCCCCCTTGGGCCCCTTTTTTCCCCGTCTCCTGTTCGGTGCAGTCAGCATTTTCCCTTTCCCCCCACACCGACAGGGGGGGCAGGGGGCCACTAATTTCCCCTTTTTTTTTTCAAGAGGGTTCTTTAACTTCCTTTTTGATGGGCTAGCTAGGGGAAGCTAAACGAGGGGAAGGGAAAATTCCTACACAGCCCCAGGGTGCGAGTTGGGTGGACTGGGAGCAAACTTTTTGATTGGTGAAAAACCCCTCGACCCGCCCCTTTCCAATAGCCTGACTCCAAAAATGCACTGACAATTGAGGCGCTACTTTCTTTGTCCCAAGAAGCCCCAGAAATATAGGAGGGAAAGGGGTTTTTTTCCTCCCCTTTGCTCCCGCCTTTTCCCAAATTTTCGAATTTTCATGCTTTTATAAGGGTTATTTTTTATTGAAAATGGATAAAAAGTGGGGGGAACCGTCCCCCGCCCCGAAAAAATTTGGGGGAAACCCGCCCCTCGTACCCCCCTTAAAAGTTTCCCCCTAATGCTTTCATAAAAAAAAAAAAAATTTTAATTTTACCCTTTAAAGGGACATGCATGAAATTTTGGGGTTAAAGCAAAAAATTTTATGTGCAAAAAATAACGGGAAAAAATCCCCGAAATTTTTGACCCCCCCCATACAGCTCTACAAACGGGGCATAAAACAGGGACAATTTTGCCCCCAGGGCGACATTTTTTGGAAAAAAAGGAAAACCCCTTTGAAAAGGGTCTACCTGTTTTCCCCTGTAAAGCGCCTAAAATGTCAAATAAGCTTTTAAATAATAACTTCGCTATGGTTTTAAAGCAAACCCCGCCTCCGGCCCCCCCCCCCCTCCCCCCCCCAGATCGGGGGGCATTAAAAAAAAAAACGCCTGGGGTTAAAATAGGGGCGGGGCGGGCGATTTAAAAATGTATAAAAGGGCTGCGCCTTATTCGGGCAGAAAAAAAAAATCAAAACTGGGGAACCCCGATCTTACAACACTAAAAAAAATTACAAAATGGTTTTCCCTTAAAAAAAAAAGCCCTCACACAGCTCAGGGGGAAATAAAAAAGGTTTTGGTTTTTTGGAAATGGGGAAAAAAAAAAAAAGTGAAACAACCCTGAATGTTTGGGGAGAATAAGATTAAAAACCCGGGTTTAAAGGCTGAATGCGGGGCCCTTCTTGCTCCTAGTGTCCTTCTTCCCCCCCTGGCAGGGTGTGGTGTAAATTTTTATTTAGGGGAACGCGCCTACTCCGGCCTGACCTTGTCCTTACAAGGAGGAAAAGTCAGGAAGAAGCCCTGCTCACTTTTCCCGGCCATTCTTTCCCCCCCGCTGCCCTTTCCCCCCCGCGGCTTCCCCCCTTTCCTAGGGGCGCGCCTTTCCCCTCCCTTTTAAAATTTTAAAGGGGCCAAACGGGCCCAAAACCGGGAACTGGGGATTTCCGGGCCCCGCCTTTATTTAACCTGCCCCCTTCCTGATGCCCTTGCCGGGGTCTTAGTGCCATTAAACCTAAAAGAGAAAGCTTCCAAAATCTTTTCCCGAAAAACCGTGTAAACCCTAAACCCTTTGGGTTCCCCGTCCCCTGACCACAAATTTTTGCCGCCTGCCCTGACCTTCCCCGCCTTCCCCGACTACGACCTTCTTCTGAATTTTTACCACGGCTACACCACGGCTTCCTCCGCAAACAAGGGCACGTCGGGGGACGACCTGGTAGCAATCCGCCGCAGCAATCCCTCCCGCTTTGAAAGGGTTTTGGTGAAAACCCGGGAAACCCCTTAAATTTCCCCTCCCTGGCGCTCTACAAACCCTCGCTTTTTTTGGGGTTTTCCATTGGGGAAACCACTAAACCCCAAAAAGTGACAGTAAGAACCGGGCCCTGGATCCGGGCCCAAAGGGGCCCTTCCCCAAAACTCGCTGACTAACCCCTCTCGGGGGGCCCGCAATCCCAGCAGTCGCCCCCCAGGCCCCGGGAAAATCCCGGCATCTCTCCTCCCAGAACCGCAACTCCTTTTCCCCCCCAGCAGCAACTACCCCCCTCCCGGCTTCCGCTGTTCCCTTTAGCTTCTGCAACCCCCCTGCTTTTGGGTTTCCCAAAGGGGTTTCCCCCGTCTATAGCATATGAATTGTTTTAACCGTGGAAAAAAAATTTTAAAGGCCCTTTTAAAAAAATAATCTTTTTAAAAAAAAAAAATAACCCGACATTTAAACCATACAACATACCCCCAACACAAAATAGAAAAAGGGGAAGATAAATCAGGGTTTTCGTTGCGGGCCGGCCTGTCCTTCATATATGATTTCCAACAAAAACTCCCAGCACTTTTTAGCAGAACCCGACCCCCAAGCGAAAACCAAAGGGACAGCAAGGGCGCGGGAACCAAAATTGTTTCGGGGAATTTCCCCCCCCTAAACCCCCCTTTTCCTCCCATGCATGGAAAGCGTTTTTTAAAAAAGAAAAAATTTTTTTCCCAAACCTCCCCCCCCCTAATTAAAAAAGAAAGTTAAAAGATTTTTTTCCGGGGAATAAAACCCCCTTAAAAAAAAAACACTTAAACCTTTTTAACATTTATTAAAAAAACAAAAAAATTTTTATAGGGTTAAATTTAAAAAAAATTTAAACAAAGGTAATTTCCATAAAAAAGGTGGCCAAATTTGGCAACAATTTTTTAAAACCGAAAAATGAAGAAAAAGTGCCCCCCGGAAAGGTGGGTTTGTGTAAAAGGCCCGGGGGTTTGGCCAGGCCTAACGAGAGCAATCAAGATTAGGGTTTAAAAACATAAGGGAGCTTCAACGGCCCAAAAAACAGGGGTTAACCTAAAAATCCTACTGGGAACTGGACAAAAAAATATTTTTGGGAGGGCGTCCGTTTCCAACATTTTGTGGAAGCCCGCCCTGATAAATATGGGGCTGCGGGGGTGTGTGCTGGGAAAAAACCTTTGGGTAATAAAAAACGCTAGTTTTAAATCAGGGTGCTTAAAAAAAAGTTACTGGATTGCCACCCCAAAAACCCTCACCTCCCAAAGGGGTTTTAAGAGTGTTTTTAACCTTTGAATGTTTTTTAAAGGGTTTGGGTTTGTGTTTTTAAAGGGGTTTAAAGATCTCACATACCTTTAAGGGGGAGATACTCGTGACCATCAAGGGGTTGAAAGGGAAAGGGGGGGTAGCTTCCTTAAACCGCCTTTTTTTGCGTTTGGGCCTTTGCTATGAACGGCCCTCTCCCGGTCACCCCGGGGGGGACTTTTTTATGGAATTTTTTTCACAAACATATCCTTTTTTTTTAAATAAAATTCTTTTTATAAGCAAACCCCATTGGTCTATTGAGCTTTCCCCCTCTCACATCTACGAAAACATAAAGGCAATGACCCAAAAAATAGAACTTTTTCTTACTTTAATAACGAATATTTGGGAAAAAAAGTTTTAAAAACCATAGGAAAAAAAAGGTTTCAAAATTATTAAAACCCCCATAGTAGGGACCTTTTGAAGATTGATAATGAAAGCTGGGGGCCGGAGCCGCCCCGACACCTGCGACCCCTTTTTTGAAAATTTGAAATTCTTTTTCAAAAATGCCAGTATAGCAAATACGTAAATTAAGGACCTTTTCCCTGAACAACAAACAAAAATTTTAAAAACACTCTCCCTTTTTTCCCAAATTTTGGGTTTAAAAAAATTTTTTGGGCTTAGAGCATCAAAAGAAAAAAAACCCAATATATCTACCTTTTAAATAAGAATTCGTTTTTTGGTTTTATTTAATTTTGTTTTAAAACCCCTTTCCCCAAAACGCACCACTCACTTTCCCACCAAAATTTCCCCCCAAAAAGGGTTTTACTCATTTGAAAGTGACGGGCCCCCCTGAGTTTTCACAAACCCTTTTTTGCAGGTTTTTTTTTCTTTTCACCCCCGATTTTTCCCCCCCCTTTTTTCCCTTTTTTTTCTTATATAATCTTTAAATTTCGAACTTTTGCGGTTTTGGTCCTTTTTCTATTTGTCTGGGGGTTTGACCAAAAAATGGTTTTCCACATGGGGACCCTTTTTTTTAAAAAAAAAACCGAAATGCTAAAAGCATGTGTGAATCCAAAAAAATTTCTATGGGGATGCCATTTGGGGAAGGGCTGAAGGAAAAGCCTTTAAAAAAAAACTAACAATTTTGGCAATTTTAAAAATGGAAATGCCTCTTTTTTCTGTTGTAACTCAGCTGTTTACCTCTTTAAACCTTTTTTTAAGTCTGAATGAAACAAAATTTGTCCCAATGTTTTGACCCTTACGGTAAATAAAAATGGCGTTCTTTAAATAGATTGCCAATTTGGACAAATTTTAATAATTCCCAATATTTTAACCCCTTTTTGGACCACCCCACAGTCTGTCATGGGTATCACCATATCTATTCTTTTTTGTTGTTTTTTCTTTTTTATATGGAGTTAGCAATTCTTGCCTGCTTTTTTGCAATACCTCTTCACCTGTTTTTTTCAACTGTTCTCTATCATAGCCTCGTCTTATAAATGTATCTGTAATTTTTGACATTTGTTTCAAATATGTAATGTCATCTGAACAGATTCGCCCGGCACCAAAACCCCCCCCCTTTTGGGTATAGTTTTGAAAATTTTTTGAGGGGCATGAAAACTTTTACGATGGAGGACATTGTTTCTGTCAGTATTTTTAGAAAAAACACTTGTTTTCAGTGTATCACCATGTTTTGTTATATTAACATCTGAAAATCAATACTATATTGATCTTTAGTGATTGAAAATTCTATAAGGCAATGTAGACTATTGATATAGGTGACAAATTTTTCAAGTTGGAAAACCTTTTTGGGCCACCAAGAAAAACCGTCATCCAAAAATCTATTCCTTTTTTAATATTTTGTGCAAATTCAAATAATAAGGCTTTTTCTCAAAAACAGACATGAAAATTAGCAAAATGGGCCCCTATTGGCGACCCCCGAAGCCCTTGGAGCGTAAATAATATGTTTCCCCAAACCAAAAAATTTTTTTCTTTAGAATTCCCCTCCAATAAGACTTTTAAAAAAATGCAATCTTTGTTTACAAGGGTTTTCATCCTCATTGAGAGCTTCTCTAACTGCGATCATTCCATCTTAAAAGGGGTTGTTGTAAAAAAGATTTATATTATGGCATAAAAATTTCCTCTGTACATCTATCCAATATTTTTTGAAACTCCCGTGTCCTCAAATTAAATCCCCCCTTTTTTAACCATTTTTTGTAAAAACATATCCACGTAATTTACAATAGATTCAAATATGGAATTCACCCCGGATACGATAGGACGACCCGGAGGTGATTCCATACATTTGTGAATTTTTGGGACTAGATAAAGTACAGGTACTCTAGGGGAATTGTTAACCAATGCTATTTTTTCATATTCTGAAATGATCCCTTGATCGTATGCTTCTTGTACTATGGATTCAATAATTCTATTAAATTCCATAGTAGGATCTTTTTCTATTTTGCTATACACAGCGGTATCATTTAGTTGTTTACTAGCTTCTTCCAAATATTGCATTTAACTCATAATGACCGGGCAAACCCCCCTTGCTGCTTTTTTTAAATTATTTTTGGGGGCTTTTTTTTTTTTTTTTATTAAAAAAAAAGCTTTCATTAAAAACACTGAATAAAATCGGGATTACCTTGATAACAAAATCACCTTCTATAAAAATCGCGAAAATGCTTACATAGATCAACAGTCAGAAAACAAACACGTTTGGAGCAAAATTCAAACTGAAATCTACTTCTAAAGACACAAACAATCGGGTGTGTTTTCCCAAAATTTAAACCCCTCCCCATAAGAATTCTGCACAATCAAAGGGAATAACACAATTTTGGTAGCCTATTTGACAAGCTTAAAAATTAAAACACATTTATTATCAATGCAAAAAAGTTGGAGCCAACAATAGTAGAAAAAAAACAATAAATCCAAAAAAAGGGCCGGTCGGTCTCACCGGAAAAAAGGAAGACAGATTTTGTCACCATTCACATCCCCAACAAGCAAAAGGGAACATGAGGGGGGGATAAAGAGCACCATCAAAAGGGGTCAGTATAGATCAACTGACAGAAGACTACCAGTCCTCCCAAATTTTAAGGTGGGCTTAATCTAATTGTGGACACCGCTCTCCCCTTGGCCCGGGAAAGCCCGCCCGGGGGGCCCCCTGGGTAAGGGGGCCCTGCCGAGTATGTAAACCGGAGTCCCGGGGGCTTAAAAACACAAGGGGTCGTTTCCCTCCCTTTTGGCCAAAAATCCAAGCTATAGAGCGCAGGGCTGGCACATCCACCCCCTGTGACTCCCCCCAGGGAAGTGTAACCTAATCTTCCTTGATTGGTCCCCCTGCTCCCCCCTATAGTCCCCCCCCCCCGGGCTTCCCCTCCCCCCCGGGGCCCATCAGGGGTTCAACGCACAGAGTCCCCCGGACCCGGCTCCCAAGAAGAAGGGCAGGGGGGGGTTAGGGGCATCAGACTGACAGAAAGAAGACCTACCAGTCCTCCAAATTTGAAAGGGTGTCTTATTCTAATTGTGGCGCTATATTTCTAAGCTCTTCCATGCCGCTGTAGATCATAGGACTTCTGCAGCCAGGAGGAGACTGAAGGTCTCACTGTGGACCTCTAGTCTCGCAGATGACCATTTTTGCTGCCTGGAGGAGAATTAGATAAGATGAGACCTGAGAGTGTGAGTCGACGGAGAGAGGGACTGAAAAAGGGAGCAAAAAACAGCATGATCCGTTTGGGAGCTTAGCCCTGTATTGAGTGTATTAAGATCTTAAATATTGTATCAAAGCGCTGAATCTCAGGGAAGGCCACCAGGACATGGGACCATACGGTACCCACATTTGCTGACATCGCCCAGATATGTTAGTGATCCGGGTAGAGGATGTAAGATGTGCCGGAGACTCTGTACCAACGGGTAACAATTTTGAATTTGCAGTTCTGGGTTTTACTGAGACAGATGATTGAGAGAAAGGATAGATATATTCCCTGGTCTCCGCTCGCGGGTCCTCCAAGTTCCCTCTCCCAACTCATCTGAAAGGGGGAAATACACCCATACTAGGTTTGGCTGTAAACAAACCAGTAGATCTTTGACAGGGAATAGTGCCCAGGGGGAGCCCTGCATGGCACACTCTCGCAAAATGCATAAGAGGCTGTGTAAGTCTGTGGGGATTGAGGAGCAGAATATAGACTTCCTACTATAGCTGGTAGAAATTAAACCTAGGGAAATTTGTTGTTGTAGTGGTCACCCACATGTCAGGTAAGTCTTAAGGATACGGTTCAGGAAGCATCACTTCCTAAAAACTTGTAGAAGGCGGGGGAACGCCCCAGTACCCAACCAGCGTCTGTTTCCATGATTTGTACTGCTGGGTATACCTATCATCGTGTGTTACATGGGCTCCTCGGGATAAACAGAATCATTATTGATGGAAATTTCTACAAACTAAACTAGGAGGATCTAGTCAACATGAACTAACGCTCAACGAAACTTTTTTTGGTTATAGGTAGTGGAAGTCGGAAATTGCTGGCACGGGGCTCCATTTTATTACGCGATTTAAGCTTTACCTCAAAGGTTCTTAGATAATTTAGAAAAAGAATCCAGAACTCGGGTCATTGTTGCTGCCAAAGGTAGCTATGTTGTAGTCGGGGAAGAGCAAGGCACCTTTTGTCTTGGGCATTAGTGAGAGTTGAATATGCAACCTTGGGCGTTCGTGCCATACCAATTCGAAGAATCAATTTGCGGAGGGCGTGAAGAATATGGTCTTAGCTGGCACTATAGGATGAGTTGAAATAGGTAAAGGATAAGGGGTGGAGAGGATATGTGCGAGGACATTCAGTTTTTATCATGTTATACGACTCAATCACAACTGACATCATTTTTCCACTTCAATAGGTCACACTCAAGTGCTGAGCCATCGTGCGCCCAATTTTAGAGTGATTGTCTTGTCCATGGTTGCAGGGATAGGTACCCCAAGTATTTAAGGAGGACGTGACACGAGAAGGGAATGGAGGACCTCAACTGCCAGCAGAAGGTCGTTGGCATCATAGACAGCTTAAAAGCTTAACTCTTGGACATATATTAATTGTTATGCTGGCTAAAGGAGCCGTATTGTTTGCAGGGTCTAATTGCTGCCGGTAATGATCTAGGGGGCTTGTCAGTAGAGTAGACAACAGTTGTCATCGCGAACTGCCAAGCACTTCATTGTGCGGTTCCCGCAATTCGGATCACCCCGTGTAGATCATCCGCTTACTATAGCTTGCAGGTGGTGTTCCTATTGCATAATATGAGCAGAGGAGGACAGAGGGCATCCCCTGCTTGGTTAAATACCATTGCCTATCACAAATGGAGAAGAGAGCTCCCCGTTTACTCTAATTTGCGCCTGAGTGAGTCTTTTTTTAACTCCTGAATTGCTACACGTTCTTCCTTACTAATATTGGCTTTTATATGCTTGCAATCTTTATTCCACCGATTTTTCACCTCCGTAAGTACATACTGTTGAGATACATCTAATGCGTTACATGAAACATATCGATCTCAACAATTTACTCTTTTTTACGGAACTCTTATTTTGTAGGTATCGTTAGACAAGAATGTTCTGTCGTATTTTTTCTGTTGCTAGAAACTATTCTTCACACAATGTACGACCACATGGGTAGAAAACTCACAGAAAAAATCATAACATTTGTTCATGGGTTGGAACAAAAATGAGACTCTGTTGTTTGTTGATTATAGGACTCTGTGAGTTGTTAGTGTTTAGATGAATATGTTAACCTGTCATAAAATTTATAGGTTTCTTCTTTCCTTCTGTTCTTATATCGATGGGTCGGGAGCTGTTTTCTATCTTGCTTGTTGCTCCACGCTTCTCGCCAGAATCTTGTCTTCATGATGTACTTCGGTTCTAAAAAAAACTTTCTTTTTTATTGTTTTCTGTTTGGAACTTTGTTGCAATTTCTCCGATCTTTCTGTTACATCTCTTTCAGAATTGTTTTGTGTTAATTTTTTTGTATTTTCTGCTTTTGGCGATTATCGTGATCTCTTTTTGCCCGGTATATTCAAGTTATACATGTTGTCTCCTTCATGTCTATTTTCTCAATTTTTTATTTGATGTCTGATAGCGTCTGACCAGCAATGTATCCATATTTTTATTAAGATCTTGTTGGATTTGTTTAAACTGTTCAAGAGTAGTATTTTTCTTGCATTCCTTTTTTTCTATGGATTTTAACCTGTATTCCTATATACGTTATTAAAGTAAGAAAAAGTTACTAGTGTTTGATCATTGCCTATAAGCTTTTTAATGGAATCATTATAATCGATCGGCGACAGGCTTTTTCGGCGCACTCTTAACTGAGTATCTTGCCATTGGTTCTATATTGTTCTTGCCGACTATGTAGCTAGAGGCGTGGCCTGATGCCTCTTTTTGCAATCTTTAAATGTTGGGTATGGAGTGGGCACCGGCTGAATATTACAGCTGGCGCCCATCACCTACCATGTAGATGCCGCTCCTATGGCGGCAGATGATTATTTGAATGAGTAGGAGTTTTGAGTCTATGGGCCCATGAATGAAAATGTCTAGGTCTTAAAAACTGTCTTTGTTGCCTTTAGCAACCAATCAGAGCTCCCCTTTATTACATATAGTGCGCTGAAAAAATGAATGGAGAGCTTGTTGGTTGTATGGGCAACAATGAAAGTCTTAGGACCTGGAATGTTTATTCATAATTCCTATGGTTTTACAGGTGGATTTGACTATTAAAAGTATTGTGGTTGTCGATAAAAAGATAAGCTATTGACCCGTATACAAACAAGAAAAGAAATGTGTTTGATCAGAAGTAATGTATTCAGTGCTGGTGGGGACTTTGTCAGTTCCACAACATTGGACAACAGGATGGCTTAAATAGAACAGAATGAAACGGTGATTGTGAACACTCAAAACATTCTATAAATTCCATAAAAAACAATAGTTTGTGAGCCTCAGAGATTTTTCCATTATACTCCATTAACACCCCTCACCGTCTTTTGACGTCGGAGAATCGGTAGTTTGTGCAGCCCGGCGCCGCAGCTGCTTGAGAACAAGTCTGTACTACCCAGCCCTGATCCCAGTGCAGCTCTACAAGTGTCGGGGTGTGGGGGAAACCTACAGCTCCCAGTGCTTTAACCCTTTGATTGCCGCGGTTCATCACTGCAGCACAATCAAAGGGTTTCCCAACTCTGTCGGGTGATCAGGACACACGGTGACGAGAGAGAGCCCGGGGAACAGCTGCACAGTCAGCCCTGAGGATCTAGAATAGCCCCATCGCTGTCTGTGTAACAAGCAGTGATCAGGGCAGCTGTGTGCTGAACGCACTCACGGCCTGTAGTAGACTGACACAGATTATACATTTTCGCTATATGGAATATGCCTAAAGACACATTATAAGTGTAATAAAAAAGAAAAGTAACACAGTTTCCTTTAGGCGGACTTAAAAAGAAAAAGTTAAAAAAATAAAAAGTATGTGAACAAATTCCTTATTTTAACAAAAAATAATTTTGCAATACATTAATACACAACAAAATCCTACACATTATTAGGTATCACAATGACGTAAAAAATGTAGAATTTAATCAAATAAGTTATTGTGAAATGTGATTGGTGTAAATAAATGTTTAAAAAACAAAAAAAAATAATTAAAAAATAATAATTTGCAATTGTATATAAGTGAATTTAAAACTATTCCCCCAGTAAACTACATTTGTTATCGATAAACAGGCCACAAACAAACTGCCGTCATTGAAAAATAACAAACGTACACTGTTGAAACGAAGAAGGAAGCAATAACCTTACCTCAAAATGTTCTGCGTCATTAAACTACTTTTCATGCGTTCAGATTAAGTGTTACATTAACAATAAGTTATACCAGTAATGATGTATAAGCTGTAAGAGGAGGATTTCTAGCGCTCTGTATAATTATGGAGGGTTCTCTCTTTCAGATGTCTATCACTGATTGATGATAGATAGTGGATGAGCTGCTGGTGATACCGGTCCTGCAACCACTAGAGGTCTCGCAGGATGGTGAATGGAGGAGCTGAGCAAAGTCATTGATTCTTTCTTATTTGCTAACGAGTTTCCCGAGGACGTTACTTGTTCAGTCAATTTGATTGACCAGGCAGAATAGTTACACTTACTGATTGCGTTCAGGAAGCGGCCCGAATCACTACCGGCTTAATGGGCGGAAGGATAGATGCATTTAGTATTATGAGAAGATCATTCACCAGACACTGTAATGAGAGAAGGAAGCAGTACTGAAAGAGATCATTGTATCGGGTTGTATAGATTTATATACCGGAATGTTGGGTAATTGTTGACATGATGGAAATATCTCTGAACCAGAAAAACCCCCCCAATGAGGACAATGGTTCCTGATATTGATAGAAAATCTTTGGGCCGATCATTTTACACAGCGGATAGATCGATAAGGATGAGAGAAGCTCCGCGGGGCAGACTGAGCTATTGAAGGACCCTCTGGTCAAAGGATTGTTGGAGGTCTACAGGTCAGTAGTGACCAAGTACAGGATGAGGAGTCCTAGAACCTCTCCTATAATGACAGAGCGGTCACTAGAGGGCGCATGCTACTTCTTCTACGTCCCTGCGGGGATTGTGAGATGATCGATGTCTTCTATGTCGCGGTTGACTCCTATATACTCTTACAACTTCCTTCCCGGAGCCGCTGCCTCGTCTGATCTGTCACATCCATATCTATGGAGGAGGGCACTGGGCAGCTCTGGGTCCAAGCAGAGCGCCGCTCCCTCCATGTAACCAGCGAGTCCCGGACACAGCGCGAAGCGCGCTGGCCACTCCATGTTAATCCAGCGATGTCCGGGGAGTCTTCTGCCGGACACAGCGAGCGCTGTCCTCCATGTATACAGGGAGTCACAGGCGTCAGCTCGGAGCATCCCACGCCCCCCAGTGCGAAGGAGTCACGCTCCTGTCAGCAGAGCAGCAGCCGCGGGGCCCGGAATATAATCGGCACTCTCTGGGAGCCTCGGAATGAAGCTGCGGCCGGTGTTCTGTAGAGGCTGCGGTAAACGCTCACAGAATAAAAGCGCGGCCGCAAAGATCGGGCGACTGCGCGCTCAGCTGCGGGTCTGTCGGTCGCAGCGGTCACTGCCGGGGGATTTGTACATCAATGGGGAACCAGCGGTGGAGAACATCCTGTCAGTGCGGCATGAGTAAAGCTGAGCGCGGTGCGCCTGGTCCTGAGATGACTCGGTGAGAGAGGGAGAGGATAGAAAATTAGGAAGAAAACGGCAAAGAGCTGGAGCGGGAAATTCAAAATCAGCCATGACGCGCAAGTTTCAGGATCAAGCCGCAGAGGCGATAACGCGCATGGTACAGCTTCTGGGGCGATCTGTATTATCCCTCTCGTTCCGCGCTATAACAGTAGCTAATCATGTCGTCTGCTGCTCTGGTACTAACTCCTCGCGGACGGTCGTCCAGATCTAGATCCGAGTCCAAAAGTGTCGGCACAGGAGTCCAGCCGACTGTGAGAGAAGCCTTATCCCCCGCAATGCAAACTACACCCAACACAAGCAGCGGTTATAGACATAATACAGCGGCGCCAGCTCTACTCCCGGAGGATGTGGGCGGCTCTGAAAGTAGTTTGGGTCTGTGTTGGGAGCAGCGGCCTCACTTGCTCTTGTGTTTGGGGTTGTGTTGGGATCCGCCCGGCTCACTTGCTCTTGGCTTGCTGCTCTCCGTCTTGCTTGGGCAGCCCAGCATCCCGGCATGGATGTGGGCAGGACGCCTCTGGGCGTGGTCACCCCACCCAAGCAGACTGTGTGCTCCTCGTCGTGGAAAGCAACGGCCTGCTTGCAGGTGGTCGGGGGATGTTGCGGGTCTTCTGTTGTTCTCGGGCGGCCATTTGGGCTAACTCCAGGATCTCCGCGAGGTAAGATACTCAAGCTCAGCGGCCAGATAGTAACGGGAGCGCGCCGCAGCCCCACCCGCTCAGCGTTGTGGCCCTTGCGGGAGAAGTCTGTGATCGACGATCGAAGGGGAAACTGCAGCCTGCATGGGATGAGCGCGGTCTTGGCCTTAGCCGGGGCTTGCCTCGTGTTGCGGTCCAGACATCGCTAGAGACTCTCACGAAACTTCACAGAAAAATTGAGAGAAATGAGCTCTGCGCGGCTGCTCCCTCTTTATATAGACACCGGCCCCGCCCCTTGCCGCCGGTTTCATTGGAAAGGAGGTGAAGACTAGTTGGCAACAGTTTCCGGACCTTGAGGAAACACCAATCAGCTGTAAGGGGGGGGGTATACGTTGCTACATGTACACATGACTCTTTCATCCAATAGATACACGCAGGCAGAGTAGCAGTGCTCATTTGTATGCAGATCTGTCTATAAATAGCTGCGGGTGGGCCGGCTCTTGTCATTATCCTTTTCAGATGCTGAAGGAATTCTTTGCTTTAGATCATGTCCTGATCCCGCAGGTCCGCGCCTGGCCAAGATCAGTGGCTCCAAGAAAGCCGTCACCATAGATCCCGAAGAAGGACGGCAAGAAGGCAGGTAGAGCGCGAACGCAGACGGTTCCATTCGTGTTAACAAGTTGTGCTCAAAGCAGGTGCACCCCGAACGGCATCTCCTCCAGGCATGACCTCATGAATCTCTTCGTCAATGACATCTTTCGAGCGCATCGCAGGGAAGCGTCCCGCCTGGCTCATACGCAAACAGGCGACTCCCACCATACCTAGGGAAGATCCAGACCTCGTGCGCTGACTGTCATGCCTTGGAGAGCTGGCAAGCATGCCGTGTCCGAGAAGGGCAACCAAGGACCGTCACCAAAGTACACCAGTGCCAAGTGAATCGTGACCCTCCAATAACCAAAGGCTCTTTCAGAGAGCGCCCACATCCTCCTGGGATAGAGCTGTGCCAGACTGTCCTCCGTGTGTATTCGCATTGCCGCGGTATTATGAGGCAGATAGATCCTCTCTAATGCGCTGCTGCTTGTATCGCAGCGCTCGGGGAGGGCCGCACTCATGTGGTGTCGCTGTGCGGGGAAATGGCCGCACGTCACTGGTTTTATTTAAACCATAAAAACATGATCTAATTGTTCTCTTACAATGGTCACTGCTTATATAATACTTAAGGGTTAATAGGATGAAATTATTTTATTTTCAACAAAGCGGCAGAAGCAGTAACAGAATCCATCCTTCACTTATCAAGTTTCTTAGTACTTCCTGTATACTGGACACTCCCCCGGGAGGAGAACAATAGCCCAGATCTATCTGACGTCATAGGGGAGGCGTGGTCTTTGCTGTGATCGCGCGGCTTGCTCATTGATTACAATCTCTGGTCCCGAAAACAGGACACTCTTGAGGTGGGGCACTCCTCCGTGACGTCACATGGGCGGAGCCAGGCGGCTGGCCCTGCCCCCTGCACTCGCTATTTTCTTGGGGTTGCCCACTATATATGTGCAGGGCCCGGAAATAACCGCCCGTCCTGGCCCCGCGCGATATCCTCTGATTGGGGAGGAAAAGGACGAAACAAAGAGGAATATAAGGGGGGAAATTTCGTGCCAATGGGGGGAAAAATTTCTGGGGGGGAAAAAGGGCCCCCACCCACACCCAAATCAGCGAACATACGTAACTTATTAAAAATTTAAAAACGCTTTCGTTACCCTCTTAGATTGTTTTTCCATTTCCCACCCCCCCATAATAGTCCCGGGGAAAACCCCGGGGGGAGGGGGCAGCACTGACTACATGCGGAATAAAAAAACAGAAGTCCCCGGGGGGAGCCGCGGGGCAAAAGTGAAAGCGGCCCAACATTAAAACTGCAGGGGTTCGGGGGAAAAAAACAGCTCGGTTCTGGGGGGAAAGGTGGGGTCTGAAAAGACCCTTTTTGTGTTTTAGAAGCCGGGGGGCAGATCTAACCCCTTTCCCCCCCGCGGATTTTTTGGCGCCAGTGGATTTTCTTTGGGAAATGAGGGTTTGACCCCTTTGGCGGGGAAACGGCGAAACGGTTGGTGTCCTAAAAGGGGGTCCGCCAAAAAGGGCCTCGCTGGCCTCCGGGAAAGGGCCATGACCGCCGAGTCTGGAAGGAGATCGGTCTTAAAGGGCCGGGGGCGATTTTCCCTCCCCAGGCGCGGGAAAGGGGGAAGTTTTCCGGGGGATGAAGAAATTTCGGTGGACTTTGGTAGGGCGGTTTCTCCCGGAGAGGGGACTGGGGCCGGGCGGTAGGGGGTGCGGCTTCTTAAACTCCCCCGGTGGCAGGGGGGGGCCGCTCTTCCTGGCACCCTTGGTCGCCAGTGTTTGCGGGGAGTTTTTCCCCCGGGGTTTTTGCGGGGGTTTTTGCTTGGTTTTGGCCATGGCTTTTTATCAGGTTTACAGCGGTGATATGAGGCAAAGGGAGGGGCCCGGGCAGGGTTTTTTATACTCTAATGCTCGTCCCTTTTTGGTTTTTGTAAAAAGCCCCTACACCCTATTGGGGTTTTTTTGTATGAGAACACAGGGCCCGCAAAACCCTTTTTGCTCCTCTGGGCCCAAACACGGATCGAAAAAAGGGGGGAGCCCTTTTCCCTTACTTTGAAAAGGGGGTGACAGTAATAATCTCCCCCCTATATAGTAGCGGTGTGGGTTGCCGGGTAGTCCCCTTTCCGGCTGCTCGCCCCAGACAGGGGGAGCGCCGCTGGAGGGCTATATCCCGGGTTTTCCCGGCGCTGTCCCTTAATTTTGGGGCAACGCCCGTGGTTTTCCCCCGGGGTTTCCCCAGGGGTGTCACCTCTCAGTGCCGCAGCTGTGATGATGATGCGGGGACAGTCTCCTGTGTTACTCCCGTTTGAGAATTTGGGTCCCCCCCGGCGTCCCGAATCAGATCCCAGCTGTGGGCACATTTTCCCAGCCCGGCCCGAAAGGGCCCCCCGAATCCCCTGTGATGGGGTTGCAGGGTGCTGAAACGGGTGATATAACTGCTCCCTTTACCTACTGGGGCACCGGGGTGCTCAAGGTTTTTACAAAAAATTTATCTTTTGTTAAGCATTTGGGTTAATAATTGGGAAAATTTTGATGAGCTGGTCCGCATATTTTTAATGGTAATAACGTTTTTCTGTTCTGATTGGGCTAAAATGTACACC
>JAODAL010052718.1:0-25789 GCA_025379985.1 Phyllomedusa bahiana
CAAGGCCCCAGGGGGGAAAACACTCCCCAAGGAGAGAGCAGCTTCACAGGGAACACCCACTGGGTTTTTGAAACCCCCACTCCAAAAAGGAGAGAGAAAGACAGCTTTACAGGAACACCCACGAGCTCTGAACCCACACTCCAAAAGGATAGAGAAAGAGCAGCTTCAAAAGGAACACCCACTGACTCTGAACCTGCATCTCCACAAGAGGAGGAGCAGATTCAAGGGAACACCCACTGAGCTCTGAATCTGCAGCTCCACAAGGAGTGAGAGAAGCTTTACAGGGAACTTCCACGAGCACTGAACCTGCAGCTCCCACAAGAGGAGAGAGAGAGAAGCTTCACAGGAACACCCACTGACTCTGACCCTGCAGCACCACAAGGGAGAAAGAAGCTTCACAGGGAACAACCACTGAAGCTCTGAACCTGAACCTGCCAGCTCCACAAGGAGGAGAGAGAGAGCAGCCTTCACAGGGAACCACCCACTGAGCTCTGACCCTGCAGCTCCACAAAGGAGAGAGAACAGCTTCCCAGGAACACCCACTGAGCTCTGGACCCCTGCAGCCTCCACAAGGAGAGAGAGCACTTCACAGGAACACCCACTGAGCTCTGAACCTGCAGCCTCCACAAGAGAGAAGAGAGCAGCTTCCACAGGGAACACCCACTAGCTCTGACCTCAGCTCCAACAAGGAGGAGAGAGAACTTCACAGGGAACACCCACGGACTCTGAACTGCAGCTAGCTCCACAAGGGGAGAGAAAGCTTCACGATGGAACACCCACTGAGATCTGATCCTGCAGCTCCACATGTAGAATAGAGAGCATCTTCAAAGGGAACACCCACTGAGCTCTGAACCTGCAGCTCCACAAGGAGGAGCAAGAGAGCAGCTCACAGGAAATCCACTGAGCTCTGAACCTGCAGCTCCCAAGGAAGAGAGAGAGAAGCTTTCACAGAGCACACCCACTGAGCCTGAAAATGCATCTCCGCAAGGAGAGAGAGAGAGAGCAGCGTCACAGGGAACACACACTGATGCTGAACCTGCAGCTCCACAAGGAGAGAGAGAGAGAGATAGAAGCTTCACAGGAACACACACTGACACTGAACTGCAGCTCCACAAGGAAAAGAGAAGCAATTCACAGGAACATCCACTGACTCTGAACCTGCAGCTCCACAAGGAGAGAGAAGGAGATAGAAGCTTCACAGGGAACACACAATGAGCTCTGAATCCTGCAATCTCCACAAGGAGAGAGAGAGAAGCTTTCACAGGGAACAGGACCCACTGAGCTCTGAACCTGCACTCCACAAGGAGGGAGAAAAGCAGCTCCACAGGAACCCCCACTGGAGCTCTGAACCTGCAGCTCCACAAGGAGAGAGAGAAGAACCTTCACAGGAACCCCACAGACTCTGTAAATGCACTCCGCAAGGAGAGAGAAAGAGCACTTCACAGGGAACACCACTGGCTCTGGAACCTGCAGCTCCAAGTATATTGGGGGGGGGGGGGGGGGGGGGGGGGGTATAATAGGATATATATTAATAAGCAAGAGGAAAAAAAAAAAGAGCAATTCAAGGAACATCCACTGACTCTGAACCTGCAGCCTCCCACATGGAAGAGAAGAGAGAGAGAGAGAGAGCAGCTTCACAGGGAACACCCACGACTCTGAACCTCAGCTCCACAAAGAGAGAGAACTTCACAGGGAACACCCAACTGAGCTCTAAACCCAGCTCCACAAAAAAGAAGAAGTCATATATCACATGGGAAACATCCACTGAGCTCTGAACCTGCAGCCCATCAAGGAATGAAGAGAAGAGAAGCCTTCACAGGGAACTCCCACTGACTCGAACCTTGCAGCCCACAAGGAGGGGAAAAAGCTTCACATGGAACACCCCCTAGCTCTGAACCTGCACTCCACAAGGAGAGAGAGAGAAGCTTCACGAACACCCACTGATTTTGAACCTCAGCTCCACAAGAGGGGAGAGAGAACTGTCAAGAGGGAACACCCAACTGACGCTGAACTCCGCAGCTCCAACAAGGAGGATAGAGAGAGCACTTCCACAGGGACACACCACTAACTCTGAGCCTGCAAGCTTCCACAAGGAGAGAGAGATAGAGAGAGAGAGAGAGGCGTTCACAGGGAACACCCACTGAGCTTCTGAACCTGCAGCTCCACAAGGAGGAGGCATGGGACAGCTTCACAGGGAACACCCACTGAGCTCTAAACCTGCAGCTCCACAAGGAGAGAGAGAGAGAGGCTTCACAGGGAACACCCACTAAGCTCTGAACCTGCAGCTCCACAAGGAGCATTTTTCTGCCGAGATCAAGGTTCAGCCCATGTTGTTGTGGGACATGTCCTGTAGTTTTCCCCTCAAAAAATGCAGTGCATTGCTCGCGTTTTCAGCCACTGAAGTTCCTCCATTGGTAAGACCCCTTCTGTCTGTGCTCACCAGTGGGGTCTCTTTGTATTTTGTGATGAGGAGTTTCCTGTGTTTCCTTTCTTCCACGCTCACAGTTTTTTTTTTTTGTAGATAAGTTCGTTGTATCTTACTATCATGTGTCCCCGCTAATTTCCATTCCTGTTTATCAGTATAAATTTCCTGCGTAAATTGCACAATCATTGGCTGAATGGACAAAGCTAAGGAATGTGTCAGAGTGGAACAAAGGTGTAATAAAGGACAAAGGGGACGAACCCTAACAGGAGCCGGAAAAACGAGCAGGAACAGAGAAGAATGCAAGAGAGTGACAGTGTCGGTGGCAACGAGCAGCCTCATTGGCCAGACACCACCATGACCAGAGAAGAAGCAGTCCCGCCCTCTCCACAGCAGCATGCCGCCAATGGCAACAGGCTAAAGCTCATCCCCTGGTTATTGTCTGGTTTCTCACATCTTCTTCCCTTTTGTATAAAACTACTCACGATCGCTGGTGCTTTCACTATGTACAAACATTACTTATCCTACTGATCCTGATTACATCCTGTATTATCCTCCAGAGCTGAACTCACTATTCTGCTGTGCAAGTTGACTGTAACATCACATTACTTTATCCTGTACTGAGCCTGAGTTACATCCTGTATTATCCTCCAGAGCTGCACTCACTATTCTGCTGGTGCAGTCACTTGTACATACATTACTTATCCTGTACTGATCCTGAGTTACATCCTTATTATCCTCCAATCTGCGCCACTATTCTGCTGGTCATCCCTGTACATACATTATTATCCTGTACTGGAGCCCTGATTTACACCTGTATTAACCCTCCAAGCGCGCTCACTATCTGCTGGTGCAGTCACGTACATACATTACTTATCCTTGACTGATACTAATTACATCCTGTATTATCCCTCCAGAGCTGCGCTCACATAACTCTGTGCATGACTGTACAGACATTACGTATGCCTGTACTATCCTATTACATCCTGTATTACCCTCCAGAGCTTGCGCTCACTATTTGCTGTGCAGTCACGTACATTCATTACTTATCCTGTACGATCCTGAGTTACATCCTGTATTATCCTCAACTCAACGCACTATACTGCTGGTGCAGTCACTGTACATACATTACTTATCCTGTACTGATCCTTATTACATCCGTATATCCTCAAGAGCTGCAATCACTAGCTGCTGGTGCATACACCTGAACATACATTACTTTATCCTGTACGATCCTGAGGTAATCCTTATTATCCTCCAGAGCTGCAATCACTAGTCTGCTGGTGCAGTCAACTGTACATACATTACTGCTCCTGCATTACCACCCCCGAATTATCCTCCTCAGGGTTGGAGGGGAGCTTCAGAGCAGATCAGCAGAACACGTGTTTGCACCTCTGCTGCAGTAGCGCTGCCTGCTGACTTGTGCTGTTGTTGGGCATAAAGCGCCTTTTCATCTCTGCTGCACAATAAACATTTCCCAATGAATTAAAGCTGAGCGGCTTTGCCGCGCTCAAGTACCCCTCCCCCTCTCCTGCACCTGTTCTGCTGTGCGACTTCCTACATCCCCCCGCCTAAAATAGAACCAAACAGGGAGGGGCGGTCTAAAAAAGGAAACACATAAGACAGGAAGAATACAGAGAGAAACCACCCCCGTCCACACAGGTAAACAGACATGTCCCAGCGAGACCCGCCTTACAGTAGAGACCTCCATAGTGTGACCGCTCTTAACAATAGAGACCTCTCCATAGATGACCGATCTTACAGTAGTGGCACCAATAGGGTGACTGCTCTTATAGTAGAGACTCCCATATGTGAGCCGCGTCTTACAGTAGAGACCTCCACATGTGACCGCCTTACGGTAGACTCCATAGTGTGACCGCTCTTATAGTAGAGGGCTCCATAGTGTACCCGCTCCTTACAGTATAGGCTTCCATATGTGACGGCTCTTACAGTAAGAGGCTCCATAGTGATCGCTCTTATAGTAGAGACTCCATAGTGTACCGCTCTTATATAGAGCTCCCAATGTGAACCTCTTAACAGTAGAGCTCCATATGTACCCTCTTATATAAGACTCCATAGTGTGACTGCGCTTATTGTAGAGGCTCCATATGACCGCTCTTATATAGAGGCTCCATTGTGTGACGCCTTATATTGTAGAGCTCCACATGTGACCAGCTCTTATAGAAGATGCTCCATAGTGTACCGCTCGTTACAGTAGAGCTCCATAGGTACCGCTCTTACAGTAGAGACTACCCATATGTGACCAAGCATCTTAAGTAAGGCTCCATAGTGTAACTGCTCTTATAGTAAGCTCACATTGGGGGTGACCGGGCGCTACAGTAGTAGCTCCTTATGTGACCGCTCCTTACGTAAAGACTCCATCAGTGTGAACCGTCTTATATAGAGGCTCCATAGTGTAAATGCTCTTATTATAGAGCTCCATATGTAACCTCTTGATAGTAGATCTCATAGTGTGAACCAGCTCTTATAGTAGAGACTCAATAGTGTGACCGTTCTGATAGTAGAAGGCTCCATAGTGTGACCCCTCGTATATAAACTCCATAGAGGTGTACCCGCTCTTACGTAGAGCTCCATATGTGACCGCTCTTACAGTAGAGGCTCCAAGTGTGACCTCTATAGTAGAGACCTCCACATGTGACCCGCGTCTTACAGTAGAAGCTCCACAGAGTGATCGCTCTTACATAGAGACTCCACAGTTGTGACTTGCTCTATAGTAAGCTACCACATTGATCGCTCTTCTACAGTAGAGACTCCATAGTGTGACTGCTCTATAGTAAAGCTCCACAGTGGACCGCTCTTATAGTAAGGCTTCCACAGTGTATGCCTTTATAGTAGAGCTCCTTATGGTACCCTCTTATAGTAGAGCTCCATATGTTAACCGCTCGTACAGTAAGACTCCATAGTGTGACCACTGTTATAGTAAGGCTCCAAATAAAAATTTTAAAAAAAAGTTGACCCTCTTATAGTAGAGGCTTCCATAGTGTGACCCGCGCACTACAGTTAGAGCTCTCCATAGTGGACCACTGTTTTAGGAAGGCTCCATATGTGGACCTGCTCTTACATAGAGCTCCATAGTGTGACCACCGCTCTTCACATAAAGGGCTCCATAGTGTACCCACTCTATAGTAAGACTCCACATGGACCGCTCTTATAGTAGAGCCTCCATAGTGTGACAACTGTTTATAGTAGATGCTCCATATGGAACCGCTCTTATAGTAGAGACTCCACAGTGTGACTGCTCTTATATAAGAGCTCCATAGTTTCGACTGCTCTTATAGTAAGGCTCCATAGTGTGACTGCTCTTATATAGAGGCTCCCAAAGTGTGACCCGCTCTTATAGTAGAGCTCCATAGTGTAAACTCTCTTATAGTAGAGCTCCTATGTGACGTTCTTATAGTAAGGCTCCAATGTACCGCTATTATAGTAGAGTACATAGTGTGAACCACTCTTACAGTAAGGCTACCATATGTGACCGCTCTTATAGAGAGGCTCCATAGTGTACTGTCTTATATTGAGCTCCATAGTGTGACCGCTCTATATAGAGGTTCCATAGTGTGACCACTCTTACAGTAGAGGCTCCATAGTGTGGACCGCCTTATAGTTAGAGGCTCCATAGTGTGACCTATTCTTATAGAAGAGGCGCCATAGTAAAAATACCGCTCTTACAGTAGAGGCTCCATAGTGTGACTGCTCTAATTAGAGGCTCCATAGTGTGACGTGCTCTTATAGTGGCTCTATAGTGTGACTGCTCTTATAGTAAGGCTCCATATGTGACCCGCTCTTATATAGAGACTCCATAGTGTGACCCGCTCTTATAGTAGAGGCTTCCATATTGTGACTGCTCTTATCAGTAGAAGACCTCCACATGACCGCTCCTATAGTCGGAGCACATATGTGACCGCTTCTTATAGTAAGGCCCATCTGTGACCCGCTCTTATAGTAGAGGCCCATATGGTGACCGCTCTTACAGTAGAGGCTCCATAGTGTGACTAGCTCTTATAGTAGATGCTCTATAGTATGCCGCTCTACAGTAGAGCCTCCATATGTGACTGCTCTTATAGAAGCCCATAGTGTGACCGCTCTTACAGTAGATTCTCCACAGTGTGACTGCTCTTACAGTAGAGACTTCCAAAAAGTGTGACCGCCTCTTACAGTAGAAGACTCCACAGTGTTACCGCCTTACAGGAGAGACTCCACATGTGCCCTCCTTACAGTTGAGCTCCATAGTGGTTACCCGCTCTTCAGTAGAGGCTCCACAGGTACCCGCTCTTACATAAGGCTCCATATTGACTGCTCTTATAGTAGAGGCTTCCCATAATGTACTGTTCTTACAGTAGAGGCTCCACTAATATGACCCTCCTTACAGTAGAGGCTCCATATGTGAGCTCTTATAGTATGAGGCTCCATAGTGTGACTGCTCCTATATAAGGCTCCATATATGACCGCTTCTACAGTAGAGGCTCCATATGTGACTGCTCTTATTGTAGAGCTCCATAGTGTGACCGCTCTTATAGTAGAGTCTCCACAGTGGACTGCTCTTACATAGAGACTCCAATCCACAAGGTCACCGCTCTTACAGTAAACCTCCACATGGACCGACTTACAGTAGAGACTCCACATGTGACCGTCTACAAGTTGAGGGCTCAAACCATATGTGACCGCGCTTACAGGAAGAGGCTCCACAGTGTGACCGCTCTTACAGTGAGAGAGCTCCATAGTGTACTGCTCTATAATAGAAGTCTCCATAGTGTTGACTGTTCTTACAGTAGAGCTCCACATGTGACCGCTACCTACAGTAGAAGACTCCACAGTGTGACCGCTCTTACAGTAGAGACTCCACAGTGTTACTTTCTTTACGATTTTGTCTCCATGTGTAATAGTCATCGCTGTGACGCTGTTCACTACACAACCCATTATCCACACATGGAGCCTCATCAGTTTGGAGGGGGGTGATCTATGGTGTTTCGCTGCCGTTCAGGCCTTCCCGGACTATTAATTGGATTTACAGCTCTTCTTTTCGCCTCCAGGAAGCCAGCAGAGGTATTATATGTATATCAGCCGGGGTGAGGGCTCTGCTTTGTACAATGATGGTGGTAGTAGTCCACGCTGTAGGTGTTGCTGGATTGGTTGGATCGAGTGTTTCCTGTGTTACAGTTATTATAGTGACAATGGGATTATAACAATGGAGTTTATGAATATTGACAAAGTGATACAGTAACGTCTCAGTGATGCAGGCTCCTCCTCCAGGCAGTGAAGCCCCACCCCCTCATCAGCATTTCAGTTTTATTCCTTTTCTTCCCTTGTTCTGAGCTGGATTACATCACGCCTACTAATCCGGTCACCTCCAAAGCTGCACTGCATGCTTCAGAGCTGAAATCTCCCTGCATTCCATGCTGGAATCTATACTACACACAGCTACAACATGAAGCAAACCCTGATAGGTTGTTACAAAGTATCAGTGCAGATAAAGGGTATAAGTCCAGGCTCCAGGCTCATTACCTCAAAGTGGATTGTCTACACTGGATACATTGTAACAAACCCAGTGTTACTGGAATATCACCTTCTGAATGTGATCTGTGTATCTAATCCTATCCTGTGTGATACTGCCTGCTGAGCCGTGTATCTAATCCTATCCTGTGTGATACTCTCTGCTGAGCTGTGTATCTAATTCTATCCTGAGTGATACCGTCTGCTGAGCTGTGTATCTAATCCTATCCTGTGTGATACTGTCTGCTGAGCTGTGTATCTAATCCTATCCTGCGTGATACTCTCTGCTGAGCTGTGTATCTAATCCTATCCTGCGTGATACTGTCTGCTGAGCTGTGTATCTAATCCTATCCTGTGTGATACTGTCTGCTGAGCTGTGTATCTAATCCTATCCTGTGTGATACCATCTGCTGAGCTGTGTATCTAATTCTATCATGTGTAGTACGGTCCCCTGAGCTGTGTATCTAATCCTATCATGTGTAATACTGTCCCCTGAGCTGTGTATCTAATCCTATCCTGTGTGAAACTCTCTGCTGAGCTGTGTATCTAATCCTATCCTTTGTGATACTTACTGCTGAGCTGTGTCTCTAGTCCTATCCTGTGTGATACTGTCTGCTGAGCTGTGTATCTAATCCTATCCTGTGTGATACCATCTGCTGAGCTGTAAAATTATTTTGAAACTTCGGACAAACCAGAGAGAGTTTGGTAGAAGGATAAGAAGTCGTTTATGCCATAAATTGAATAATCAATAAACCATCCCCTGGGAGATCAATTCCAGTAGAAAGTGTTGGTTTATTATGATACAAAATATAAAATCACTGCGGCGACGCGTTTCCTGCGCTCACGCGGCGGCCTCCTCAGGCAAATAACAAGGCAAAACCATGGAGGGTGAAGAGTTGGCGGTGGACGCCGATGTCAGAATGAGTCTCCCGTGCGATATGTGAAGACATTGACGGATCTAAAGCACATGTTACCGAAATGTACCTGAAACCGTATATCATTTACACAGTGCCAGGTGAGCTATGAAGGAGAGGTTTGTGTTAAACCTTTGGTTATTGATCCGCTTGGGAAGTTTGGTTGTTGTTCGCCCGACACATTGTTTGGAACATTTGCAGGTAATCAGAGAAATCACCAATGCACTACTGCAAGATATGTGTGGGCTCAGCTCTTTCAAGTTTATCCCATTATTGGGATTTACACCTCTGCATGAGTATGTTACTCAGCTAAGTCGCTTTCTCACAGTTTCTGATGTGCTCTTAAGAGAACCTAGATGTTACATTGCTTTATAGTAACATTAAACATTCTCTAGGTTTACAGCAGTGCAGTCCTTCCTAAATAAAGATCCTACTCTTGACACCCGTAAAAAATCCATCCTCTTTGAGGGCCAACATCTCATTGCATATAAATTTCTTTCAGTATGGGTCAACACGTTATCTTCATCATGTTGGTACTGCAATGGGGACCAGGGTAGCCCCATCATATGCCAACCTGCTGTTTGGCCTCTCTGATTCCATCTATAGTGACTCTGTAACTAATCCCTTATTTAAAAACATCTGCTATTTTAAGCAATTTATAGATGATCTGTTCCTTATCTGGGAAGGTACAGATGAAATGGCCTCTAATTTTTGGATTTTGCTCAATGCCAACACCTGGAGCCTTTCCTTTACTGTGGGAGCTAATAAAAATTATCTGGAATCCATAGATCTACATCTATATCAGTATAAGGGAACAATTTTTTTTTTATCTAATGTGTTCAATCGGTTGAATAGAACATGTAGGATCATCATGGGGCGCTCATTTACAAAGTGCCAGGTGAACTATGAAGGAGAAGGTTTGTGATAAAAACCTTTTGGTTATTGATCCACTTGGAAAGTTTGGTTGTTGTTCGCCCGACACATTGTTTGGAACATTTGCAGGTAATCAGAGAAATCACCAATGTACTATTGCAAGATAAATGAGTGCGTATTTTGACTCCTTAGTTGTGGTTGAAGTCAAAGTGTTTGTTTTAAGTAATTGTGCTCATAATTTGCAATTAGGAAAATTGCAAGAGAATATCCCTCTCTGTTGACCAACAGCCTCAGATTCCAGACTCACATGATGCTGTTTTAATTTCAATGGAGCCAAACTATTTTTTTTAGCGTTCTGGCTCTATGGTATATAATTCTAGGTTTGGCAGGCAATACAGGCTTTAGCACTGGTTTCTAGATGGGCGAACAACCCCCAATGGTTTCCAGAGCAGTAGATTAATTCCACAAGTTGGAAAACTAAACGTAGATATACAAAGCTCAAATTTCTGGTATCATTTCTTATTTTCAGTTCTCGCTCCATTGAAATTATCCTTTTTGGGACTGTTGAGCTGCATCAGAAAAAGCTTTATCAATTCAATTCTTCGGATAACCTTTCTGTATAAACTTCTCAGAGATGTTAGAAGCCTGAGTATAAAAGGTATCGTCATCTGTGCCATTCTTCTGAATATGTCTGAACTGACCATACGGAATATCCTGGATCCACTTTCAATGGTAGTTGCTATGAAAATGAAGGTAGTTATTTGACTCGACTTTCTTACAGTGGGTTTTTAAACCATTGTTCCCTATTGTTGATATAGATGTAGATCTATGAATTACATATCATTTTTATTTGCTGTGACAGTAAAGGAAAGGCTCCATGAGTTGCCATTGAAAAGAATTAAAAAAATTAGAGGCCATTTCATCTGTACCTTCCCAGATAAGGAACAGACCATCTATAAATCGCTTGAAATAGTCTATATAGTCTATATAGATGGACTTTGAGAGGCCAATCAGCAGGTTGGCATAAGTGGGCTTACCCCTAGGTCCCCATCGCAGGTGACCCAAACATGACATATGCAAGCAATCGAGTAAGCCCCAAACGCAGTGCAAGTGTTATGCCCATAGAGAAAGTAGGATCCTCTCAACGCTGTATCAGCAAAAAACCTGTAGAACCTTGATAACCGCACAAACCACCACAGCCAGCGCAAGACCGCCATCAATACCCCCACCCTCCGGAATCCAAACCAAAGGAACGTCACACGCCCTATCTGAATACCCACTAGGGTCCACCCCCCACCACTAAATAAAAAAACATAGATATACACTATAAACCCTATCACGGCCCAATAGCCCCCCCTGTATAACATCAAACGCCCCCACCACCCGATTGTGAGCGAAGCGACCATAGCAGAGTAACCGACACCAAGCCGACAGTGTGACCCACAAAAATGGGCTCCACAAGACCACGCGCATCGCCCCCCCCTGCCACAAGCCGACGCCAAGGTATAAACTGACTAACACACTGCTAACCTGCCACCATGGATCCAGCCCAACCAATATGTACGGGCGCCCCCCAACCAAACAACCCTAACCCCCGCGGATCCCCATTAAGGCAAAAAGGTTTAACCACAAAACCACCTCCACCTACAATACACACCTGGCACTGAGTCCCAACGCGGCCGTTGCAGCTCCACCCCGCAGACGACCAGAATACATCCCCACCACCCCGCAACCCCCCCACGTTGTCCACCCCCGCGCAGCTAAGGACTCAACGGTCCGACCCTACATGGAGCCTAATACTGCCGATCAGAAGCCTAGAGCTTGTCCTTCATCCATTGAGCCGGGTTCACCACTCATCATTAGTTTATCACTTCTCTTTCCCACAATTTGAGGCTTGATACATATAGATATTCGACTTTCAAGTAACCTTTCATTATCCATATTCACGTCCTATAATTCATGAATCCAAAACATTACCATTCAGTGCATTTGAAACTATACTCAACCTACAAACTACTCACACCTACCCACATACTCACACACCTATAATCAATCCTCATCCTACAAACTAATCACCCACATAATCCTCCCATCCAACCAAATAAATCATCAACACTCCTACACCTCCCCCAACTCCCACCCTCAAACTACTCCCCCAACATAACGACACACCCTACTACCTAACACATCTTACATACAACTCCTCCACTCCTACAAAATACACACCCACCTAAAACCTAACCAACAAACTAACCACACCACCAACCTCCTACTCAACCTCCCAAAACCACCCACCTCCAAAAATACTCCTCACCTACAATCACCTCACCAACAAACCACCTCACCAACCAAAAACCCTCCAACAATCATCCTCACCCTACATCACCACACCCAACAACACCCACCCCTCCATTACACCACCCCCTACAACCAACACACCCACCATCCACCACACCCAACAATCATACCTCCCACCACACCACCACCACCTCCTCCAATACTACTCCACCTACAAATAATCATACCCGACATACTCTACCTCACCCAACCAACTTACTAACTCGTACATAAATCCTACCTCCTCCCACATACTCCCCCCTCCCCCTAACACCACCACCCTACAACCACCCCAACCCACTACCTCACACCTCACCAACAAACTGCCCCAACATCTAATCATCCCATATCTCCTCACTCCCCCAACCAACAACACAATAACAACAACTCCACCTCCAAAAACCACCCCCCTCCATAAATCCACACTACAAACTACACACCCACCAAAATACTCATCCTACATCATCCTCCACCCACAAATAATACTCTTCCAACAAAAACTCACCCCACACATGAATACACACCCTCACATAACAACTCACCCTAACATCCACCAAACTCCACCCACCACAACCACCACCTACAACATCCTCCACACAACCTAAAACATCACCCAAAAAATCACACAACCACCCAAAAACACCCCCTCCCTAATACACCCCCTATATTCCTCACTCCCCCAAACATCCTCCACCCACCCTCACTACCCTCCAAAATCCAACCTCACCCCCAAAAACCTCCCCTACAACCCTAATACAACTCCCAACCTAATGTCCACCCATACCAACCATAACTGCCCCTCCATAATCACACGACCTACATCATCCACCTCCTAGTCATCCTCTCCCCTACCAAATACACCCACTACCTACACCAACACCTACCACCCGTCCACCACCCACAAAATCCCCCTCCTCCACCACAACCTGACAAACACCACAATCCTCCCCCCCTATCACCTCACCCTACCTAATACACACCCCTTCCCAAAAACCACTCATCCAACTTATAAACCACCGTATAGTTGTACACTACATCCTACTCACACTACATAACCCGAACCACCACTCCCAAACACACCCACCCACCACCACCACCTCCATCACCACCACCAACAACACATCAATCTCCTCCAACCAACCTACCACACCCACCATCCCAACCTCCCACACCCACCTCCACCACCACCAACGATACTCCACCCACCTACCACCACCTCCCCCACCCTCCACCTCCACCACACCCAACAAACACCCCCACCCTAACAACACCTCCAACCATCAGGCATCCCTCAAATCGCGTGCCCACCAGCCTGTTTGGAAACTACAAACTCCCCACCTGCCGCACTGTAAAAGAATTAAATAATGATGATGGGAGTTGAAGTTTATCCCAACAGCTGCAGGGCCGCAGTTTGAAGACCCCTGTATAATACTCCTCTTCCTTACAGCTCCTTTACTTAGCAACTCACAGAAACCAGTCGGCCTTATCCATACTGGCTACGCTCTTTACTTGGACCACGCATTTTGAGTGAAGTCCCAACATATCCCAGAACCTCGTGAGATCTCTCTGCAACATAGAGCGTTATATCCAGAAAGTTTTATTGTCATTTTGATAACATTGTAGCTCATGGATTTCATACATATAATTGTGTATTTAGCAGATATGGTTTCAGGTGTATCTCTGTAACTTCACATATCGCACAGGGGACTCGTTCTGACCCTCGACCTCCACCGCCAACTCTTCACTCTCCATGGTTTTGCTCTCCTCCTTGCTATAACCTGAGGAGGCCGCCGCGTGAGCGCAGGAAACGCGTTGCTGCAGTGATTTTACATTTTGTATAATAGTAAACCAACACTTTCTCCTGGAATCGATCTCCCTGGGGTCGGTTTTTTGATGGTTCATTTTATTTTGTGGCATAAGCGGCTTCTTATCCTCCTATCAAACTCTCTCTGGTTAGTCCGGAGTTTCAAAATTATTTCAAAGTCCCCAGAACTCTTTTTGGTGCAGGAAGGTCCGGCGTTTGATCAGCAGACGGGCTACACGTTCAGATGCTTGTGTTGTATCATCCATGTACAGTCATTATAAGAGAGTGGTTCATATACATCCCCCGCCATCATAACTGGCGCTGTGGATAACGCACCCCGCCATCATAACTGGCGCTGTGGATAACGCACTAGGTGTGCTCGTCCCTTTGCTCTATCAACCGGCACTATTCATATTCACTGTCTGCTGAGCTGTGTAATCTAAACCCTATCCTGTTGTGATACCGTCTGCTGAGCCGTGTATCAATCGTCTCCTGTTGATGAATTACAGTCAGCTGAGCCGTGTATCTAATCCTATCTTGTAAAAAGAAATAAAAAAGGGAAAGATGGCGCTCTATGTGAAAGTAAGTCAGAAGCAGTTAAAAACAATGGTAAATAATTGCCAGGGGTTGCGTCACCTCGATTTAGTTGTGCAGATTACTGTAGAGGCACAACACTCGTATAATTGGGTGGCTGTATCCGATCCTCGGAACAGCGCCACGTGGTCACCTCCTCCGGATCGAAAAATGGAACAGCGGGTGCCCCGTAGGAAACATGCAACAATATGTTGTAGACCGGACGCGCTCTTTCTGGGAATAAATGCCTCGTGGTACGAACAGCGTTGAATAAAAGGATATTTTTTTTATCCATAAAAAATGCACAGGGTGTTAACCTTAGCATAAAAACGTAACACACATAACGCGTTTCGTGCCTTGGAGCGGCACGTCCTCAGATAATACAGTGACACTTGAAGAAGACAACATGAAAAACACTCTTATTTAAAAAAGTAGATCTGTGCATCTAATCCTATCCTGTGTGGGAACCGTCAGCTTGAGAGTCTGTGTATACCTATGGCAATTCTGTGTGATACTCTCTGGCGAGCTGTGCAACTAATCCTATCCTGTGGTGAACCGTCTGCTGATCCTGTGTTTCTAATCCTATTCTGTGTGATACTCCCTGCTGAGCTGTGCAACTAAATCCATCGCTGTGTGATGACCGTCTGCTGAGTGTGTATCACATCCTATCCTGTGTGATACTTGCAGCTGACTGTGTAACTATCCTACCTGTGTGATACTGTCTGCTGAGCTGTGTATCTCAATCATCCTGTGTATACTGTATGCTTGAGATGTGTATCTAATCCTCTCCTGTGGATGATACTGTCTTGCTGAGCTGTGTATCTAATCCTCTCCTGTGAATACTGTCTGCTGAGCCGTGTATTCTAATCCTAACCAGTGTGATACTTGTCTGCTGTGCGTGTTTAAATCTAATCCTATCCTGTGTGATACGTCTCTGAGCATGTATCTAATCCAAACCTTTGATACTCCTCTGCTGAGCCTGTGTATCTAATCCTAACCTTGTATACCGACGCTGAGTCCCTGTATCTATCCTATCCTGTGTGATACTGTCTGCTGAGCTGTTGTATCTAATCCTTTCCTGTGTGATACACTCTCTGAGCTGCCTTATCTAATCCTATCCCGTGTGAGACCGACTGCTGTGAGCTTGTATCTAATCCCTATCCCGTGTGATACGACTGCTGAGCAGTGTATCCTAATCCTATCCCCCTGGTGTGATACCGTCTGCTGAGCTGTGTATCTAATCCTACATCCCTGTTGATACCGTCTGCTGAGCTGTGTATCTAATCCTAATTCCTGTGTGATACTCTCTGTGAGCAGCTACGGATTGTGCTTCCTACCTCCAATCTATTGGTGGAACACCTCCCCTCCCCCACCTCTTACCTCTCCGCCGCTATCACATGCCGCGCTCGCTCTCTTAAGTGGATGAGATGTTGTTGTCACATAAATATTCTCTTCTTTATTGCCGTCTCTTTCTCCGGAATATTCCTCACGGCGCGGAGAGGAGTCTGTAATGGAAATGATGAGTCCGAAGTGACTTTGTATCGGGTCCGGAGCCGGATGGATACTTTGTATGGCTGCAGGGCAACAATGTAACCAAACCTGCTACGCCCGGTCACTAACTGGGGTCAGGGATGATATCGTGGGAGTGTTACATTGTGTATGATAGCGAGATTATATTGTGATGCTCCTTGGTCAGGGTTGAAGGGAAGTGATAACATTGTGTGATAGGGACAATAAGATTGTGAGCTCCTGGGGTCAGTGATGAGGAAGTGAACATTGTGTGTGATAGGTGATTAGATTGTGAGCTCCTGGGTCAGGATGATGGATGATACATTGTGTGGTGTGTGATATGAGAATTAGATTGTCAGCTTCCTGGGTCCAGGATGAAGGGAGAGATACATTGTATAAGGGAGAATTAATTGTGAGCTCCTGGGTCAGGATGATGTGAGTGATACAGAGTGTGAGATAGGGACATTAGATTGTGACTCCTGTGGTTATGGATATGGGATGATACATTGTGTGTGGATAGGACAAAAGATTGTGGAGCTCCTGGGTCAGGGATGATGGGAGTGATACATTGTGTGATGATAGATTAGAATGTGAGCTCCTGGGGTGAGGGATGATTGGAGTGATACATTGTGTTTGATAGGAGATTAGATTGTGAGCTCCTGGGTCTGGTGATGATGGAGTGATACAATGTGATTTGATAGGGAGATTAGATTATGTTACCCCTGGGGTCAGGGAAGATGGAGTGATACATTGTTGTGATAGGAGATTCAGATTGTGGATCTCCTGGGTCAGGGATGATAGGAAGTGATACACTGTGTTATAGGGAAGATTAGAATTGGAGCTCCTGGGTCAGGGATGATTGGGGAGTGATACAATGTGTGTGAAGGAAGATTATATTGTGAGCTCTTGGGGTCCCCGGGATGGATGGGAGTGATAAATTGTGTGAGATAGGAGATTAGATTTTGAGCTACTGTGGGTCAGGGAAGATTGGAGTGATACATTTGTGTGTGATAGGGATATTAAGAATGTGACTCCTGGGGTCAGGGATGATGGGAGTTATACAATTTTGTGAAAGGGAGATTAAAAGTGATGGCTCCTGGGTCAGAGATGATGGGGACATACAATGTGTGTGAAAGGAGATTAGAAGTGAGCTCTTTGGTTCAGGAAGATGGGAGTTTACTGTGTGATAGTGAGTATTAGATGTGATCTCCTGGGTCAGGATGATGGGAGTGATACATTGTGTGTGATAGGGAATTAGATTGTGAGCTCTTGAGGTCAGGTATGAAGGGAGTGATAAATTGTGAGTGATCAGGAAATGAATGTGAGCTCTGGGTCGGGATGATGGGAGTGATACATATTGTGTGATAGGAGATTAATTGTGAGCCCCTGGTGTCAGATGATGGGAGTTGATACATTGTGTGATAGGAAATAACAATTGATGAAGCTCCTAGGGGTCAGGGATGATGGGGGTGATAACAAAGTAGTGGTATAGGATGAGTAGATATTCGTCTCCTGGGGTCCGGATGATGGGAGTGATACATGTGTGTGAAAGAGATTAGATATGTGAGCACTAGTGGTCAGGGAAGATGGATGATACATTGTGTTGATAGAGATTAGATTGTGAGCACCTGGGTCAGGGATGATGGAGTGAAACATTAGGTGTGATGATAGGAACCTTAGATTGATGAGCTCCTGGGTTCAGGATGAAGGGAGTGAAACATATGTGGTGTATAGATTAATTGTGAGCCTCTGGGGTGAGGGATGATTGGATTGATACATTGTGTGTGATAGGTGATTAGAGATTGAGAGCTCCTGGGTCTGGGATGATGGGAGTGATAACATTGTGTGTGAAGTGTAGATAAGATAGGATGAAGCTCCTGGGGTCCAGGGAAGCATAGGAGTGATACACTGTGTGATGGGGAATAGATTGTGAGCTCCTCGGATCAAGGATGAAGGGAGTGAGATACATTAGTATGTGATAGGAAGATTAGATTGTGAGCTCCTGGGGTCGAGGGATTCTGTAGTGATAAATGTGTGAGATAGGGAGATTAGATTGTGAGCTCCTGGGGTCAGATGATGTGAGTTATACATTATGTGTGAAAGGGAAATAGATTGTGACTCCTGGGGTCAGTAGATGATGGGGGGACGATACATTGTGATGTGATAGGAGATTAGATTGTGAGCTCTTTGGTCAGGGATATGGGAGTTATAACATTGTTGTGTGATAGTGAGATTAGATTGTTAGCTCCTGGGGTATCAGGATGATGGGAGTTATACATATGTGTGTGATATGGAGAATCGATTGTGAGCTCCAGCGGGGTACAGGGATGATTGGAGAGTTTATACAATTTGAGTGAAACGGGAAATAGATTGTGAGCTCCTGTGACAAGATGACGTGGACGAATACATAGTGTGAGATAGGAGAGATTAAGATCCGTGAGCTTCTTTTGGGTGCGGGATGATGGGAGTTATACGTTGTGTGATCGGGAGATTCGATTGTAGAGCATCCAGGGATCAGGATGATGGGAGTGATACATTGTGTGTGATAGGGAGAAAAGATTGCTGAGCACAAGGTGACAGGGATGCATGGAGTGATACATTGTGTTGAAAGGGAGATTAGAATGAGTAGCTCTTGGGGTTCAGGATGATAGGAGTAGATACAATGTGTGTGATATGAGAATTAGATTATGTGACTCCAGCGCTCAGGGATGAATGGGAGTGATACAGTGTGTGATAGGAGAATAGAAAGTGAGCTCTGGGGTCAGGGATGGAATGGAGTGATACATTGTGTGTGATAGGAGATTAAATGTGAGCTCCTGGGATCAGGGCTGATGGAGTGATACATTGAGTGAGATGCGAGATAAGATTTTGAGCTCCGGGTCGGGGATGATGGAGTGATACATTATGTGGTGATCGTGAGATTAATAGTGCGCTCTGTGGTTTCAGGGATGATGGGAGTGATACCATTTGTGTGATATGAGAATAGATTGTGAGCACCTGTGGTGAAGGAATGCTGGAGTGATACATTGTGTGTGCATAGGAGATTAGATTGTGAGCTCCTTGGGTCAGGATGAAGGGAGTTATATACATTTTTGTGTGAAGGGGGAAGATTAAATGGTGAGATCCTGGGTCCAGAGAAGATGGGACGATACATTGTGATGTGAATAGTAGATTAGATTTGGACTCTTTGGGTCAGGGAGATTGGAAAGATACAATGTGTTGTGATAAGTAGATTAGAATGTGACTCCATGGGTCAGGGCATGATGGGAGTGATACATTGTGTGTAGATAGGAGAATATAGATTATGTGGAGCTCCTGGGTCAGGGATGATGGGAGTGATACATTTGTGTGTGATAGGAGATTAGATTGTGAGCTCCGGGTGAAAGGATGATGGGAGAGATACATATTTGTGTGATAGGAGATAATTGTGACTCCTGGTCAGGGATGATGGGAGTGATACATTATTGTGATAGGAGACTTAGATTTGTCGAGCTCCTGGTTCAGGGGATGATGGGCAAGTGATCATTGTTTGTGATAGGAGATTAGATTCTGAAGTTTCCTGTGGTAAAGATGAAGGGAGTTGACACAATGTGTGGTGATAGGAATTAGATTGTGAGCTCCTATGGTCAGGGATGAAGGGAGGGATACATTGTGTGTGATAGGGAGTTAGATTCGAGTTCCTGAGTAAAGATGATGGGAGAGATACATGTGTGTGATAGAGATTAGATTGTGAGCTCCTGGGGTCAAGGGATGATGGAGTGATACAATGTGTTGTGATAATTAGATTGTGGAGCTTCCTGGGATCAGGGATGAATGGGAGTAATACATTGTGTGTGATAGGGAGATAATTGTGAGGCTCCTGGGTCAGGCTGATGGGAGTGAACTCATGTGGATGGGGAGTTAGATTAGTGAGCTCCTGGGATCAGGGATGATGGGGAGTGATACAGTGGTTGTGTGATAGTGGAGATTAATTGTGAGCTCCTGGGGGTCAGGATGAAGGGAGTGAACATTGTAGTACCTGATAGGAGATTAGATTGTGACTCCTGGGGTCAGGGATATGGGAGTTATACATTGTGTGTGCTAGGGAGATTAGATTCTGAGCTCCTTGGGGTCTTGGATGATGGGAGTGATTACATTTGTGTTGATGGGGAAAGATTAGATTATGAGCTCCTGGGGTCAGGATGATGGGAAGGCTTGGATACAATTGTTGTGATAGGGAGATTTAGATTTTATCTCCTGTCAGGATATGGGATGATAACAATGTGTGTGATAGGAGATTAGATTGTGAGTCTCCGGGGTTCAGGGAGAATGGAGTGATACACAGTGTGAGAAAGGGGGATTAGATGTGTGAGACTACTGAGTCAGGTGATTGAATTGGGAGTGAAACATTGAGTGTGATAGGGGTAAAAACAAGATTAGATTGTGAGCTCCTGGGGTACAGGGAATGATGGTAAGTGAACATTGTTGTGTGACAGAGAGATTAGATTGTGAGCTCCAGGGGTCAAGGGATGAAGGGAGTGAACACATTGTGGTGAGATAGAGAGTAGAAATGTGAGCACCTGGGGTCAGGGATGATGGGAGTGATACATATTGTAGTTATCGGAATTAGATTGTGAGCTCCTATGTGCAGGATGATAGGAGTGATATCATTGTGTGTGGCTAGGAGATTAGATTTGCAGCTCCGGGGGGTCAGGGATCATGGGAAGGATACAATGTTGTTATAGGGAATTTATATTGTGAGCTACTGTTGTGAGGGATAGAAGGGAAGAGATACATTGTGAGAATAGGAATGAAGAATGTAGAAGCAACAGAGTGTTGATGGATGATGGAAGAACAATGATGTTTAGATAGAGAATAGATATGTGCGCACCTGGGGTCCGGGGATGATGGGAGTAATAACATTGATGTGTGAAAGGAGATAAGATTGTAGAGCTCCTGTTGTGAGGGATGATGGGAGTAGATACATTGTGGAGTGATAGGAGATTAGATTGTGAGCTCCTGGGTCAGGAATGATGTGGATGATACCTTGTAGTGTGATGGGGAATTCGATTGTGTGCTCCTGGGTCAGGGATGAAGAGCAGTGATACATTGTGTGAATAGGCGATTAGATTGTTGTGCTCCGGTATTCAAGATGATGGAGTGGATACATTGAGTGTTATAGGAGATTAGATTGTAGCACCTGGGGTCCAGTGATGATGGGAGTTGAGACATATCGTGAGTGAAAATGGAGATTAGATTGTATGAGCTCCTGGGTCAGGATGATAGAGTGATACATTGTGAGTTGATAGGAGATTAGAATGGAGCTCCTGGGGTCAGGGATGATAGGAGTGAAACACATGTGTGATGGGATATTAGAATATGAGCTCCGACGTCAGGGATATGATAGGAGTAGCTACACATTGTGGGGGGCAAAGGTGGATCAAAAAAAGAGCGCTCCAGTGGTCAGGGAAGATGAGTGATACATATTGTGTTATAGAGATTAATTGTGAGCTCTTGGGGTCAGGGATAAGGGGAGTGGTTTCATTGAGTGTTTGAAGGAGATTAGAAATTAATGAGCTCCTGGTGTCAGGGATGTTAGAGTGAAACATATTATGTGTTTAATAGGAGAAAAGATTTGAGAGCCTCAAGGGGTCATGGATTAGGGAGTGATACATTGTGTGTGATAGCAGATAGAGTTGTGAGCACCTGGGGTGAGGATGGGGAGAGATACAAAGTGTGTAAGAGTAGATTATATTGTGAGCTCCTGTGGTCAGGGATGATGGAGGAGTGATACAATTGATGTGTAATAGGACGATTAGAAAGTGAGCTCCATGGGTTGAGGCTGATGGCAGTGATAATATGATGTGTGAATAGGAGATTAGAATGTGATCACCATGGGTCGGGATGATGGGGGCGAAACAAAGTGTGAGATAGAGATTAGCTTTATGTGAGCCCAGGGTGACAGGGATATGATGGGAGTGATATGGCAATACCATTCTTCTGATCGCTCAGGCCCGTTCCCTCCAACAATGATCCCATTCAGTAGTCGGTGACTATGAGACGGAAGAGACGCTTCATCTGTCGCTTCCTATCCCGCAGCGCCGGCCATGAATGTGCAGCATTGAGGACGCGGCTGCTCTTGGATCGGAGTCTTTAAGGCGTTTTGAGCAGCACAGGTGGGTGGGAAGGAGGAAACCGGCCCCCCCCCACACCGGTGCCCCGTGCCCAGAGCTGAATAGGGGGGCGACGGATTGCGCGCGTCCTTCCTGGAGGACAAGGAGGTTTCCTATGGGTTAAAAGGGAGCCCCCCCAACCCCCCACCCCCCCCCCAACCAAAAACCCCCGATCCTGAAGTCCGTCTCAAGGGCAGGTGCCTGGGGAAAAGCTGGGTGACCCCGAGAAAACCCCCAGACTTGGAACAATGGCGCTGTATTGGGCCCCATTCACATTGTGTAAACCATCCCGATGGATATAGCGGTGGGGCCATAGATGTCTCTAGAAGTCAGAAGTCTATGGCCTGCGCGGCCCGGTACCCGTCTGATATGTAGTATATGATATTATGGGGGGTATAATGCACATGGGGCCCCTCTTCCTCTGTATTATGGGGTCTCTGTGGGTGGAGGACCTCTAGTATAATGCACATGGGGCCCCTCTTCCTCTGTATTATGGGGTCTCTGTGGGTGGAGGACCTCTAGTATAATGCACATGGGGCCCCCCCCTTTTCCCGTATTAGGGGGTCTCTGGGGTGGGAGGAAAATCTAGTATAATGTACATGGGGCCCCTCTTCCGCTGTATCATGGGGTCTCGGGCTGCCCCCGGGGGGGCCCCCCTCTTATTTGGGGGTCTGGGCTTTCTGTTTTGGGGGGTTTTTGGGGGCCCCTCTGTATCATGGGGGGGGCCGGGCTCTGTGGGGGTGGTCCCTCTGTATTATGGGGTCTCGGGCTGCTGTGGGGGGTGGGCCCCTCTGTATCAGGGGTCCCCCCCCCCCTGTGTGGGGAGGGCCCCCCCCTGTTTTATTTTGGGGACCGGGCGCTGTGGGGGGGAGGGGCCCTCTATTATGGGGGCTCGGGTGTGTGGGGGGAGGGTCCCCCCCCCATTATGGGGTCTCGGGGGTCTTGGGGGGGGGGGTCCCCCCCTGTATTATGGGGCTCGGGCTGCGGGAGGGCCCCCTCTGTCTGAGGGGGTCTCGGGCTGCGGTGGGTGGCCGGTCCCTCTGTATTCTGGGGTCTCGGGCTGCTGTGGAGGGCCCCTCTGTATCATGGGGTCCCCCCCGGGTGCTGTGGGGGGAAGGTCCCCCCCCTGTAATATTGGGGGGGGCCCCCGGGCCCGCTGTGGTTTGGGAAAAAGGCCCCCCCCCTTTTTTTAAGGCTTCCTTTGGGCCTGGGTGTGGGGGGGGGGGGCACCCCCTTCCCCGGGGGCAAGGGGTCCCCCGGGTGCTTGGGGGGAGGGCCCCCCCCCCTTTTTAAAATTAAAGGGGGTCCCCCGGGGGTTTCCCCGTTGGGGGGTTTGGAAAGGGGGCCCTCCCGTATTTTTGGGGTTTTTGGGCTTTTGTGGGGGGCCCCCCCCCTTTTATCAAGGGGGTCCCCCCCCGGGGCCCCCCGCCTTTTGGGGGGGGGGGCCCCCCCTGTTTCAAAAAGGGGGGTTTTTGGGCCGCTTTTGGGGGGGAAGGTCCCCCTGTATCCCTGGGGTTTTCCCGGGGTGGCCCCTGGGGTTTGGGAAAGGGCCCCCCCCTGTTTTAAGGGGTTTTCGGGCCCCCGCCCGGGGGAAATTTGGGAAGGGACCCCCCCCCTTTTAATTTTGGGGTTTCCCCCCCCGGGCCCGCTGTGAGGGGGGGGGGCCCCCCCTGTTTTTATGGGGGTTCCCTTTTGGGCCTTTTCTTTTTTGGGGGGTTTGGGCCCCCCCCTGTATTTTTGGGGGGCTTTGGGGCCCGTTGGGGGAAAAGGGTGGGGGCCCCCCCCTTTTTATTATGGGGGGCCCCCCGGGCTGTTTTTGGGGGGGGGCCCCCCCCCCCTGTTTTTCCCTGGGGGTTTCGGGCCCCGCCCCGTGGGGGGCCCCTCTTTTAAAATTTTTGGGGTCTCGGGGGAGGGGGGGGGGCCCCCCCCCTGTAAAACAGGGGGGTTTGGGGGGTTTCTGTTTGGGTTTGGGGAAGGGGGTTCCCCCCCCCTTAAACCTTTTGGGGGGCCCCCCCCGGGGCTTTTTGGGGGGGGGGTCCCCCCCCCCCCTTCCCGTAAATTTTGGGGGTTCCCCGGGCCCGGGTTGTTTTGGGGGGGGGGAAAAAGGCCCTCCCCGTTAAAATTAAAGGGGGTTTCCCCCCGGGGGGTTGCCCCGTGGGGGGGGGTGGGGCCCCCTCTGGTTAAAATTTTGGGGTTTTCCCCGGGCCCGCTGTGGGGGGCCCCCCTTGTATCATTTGGGGTTCCCCCGGGGCCCCCTAAATTTTAGTTTTAAAAAGGTTCCCCCCCCTTTTAAATTTTGGGGTTTTCGGGCCCCGCTTTTTGGGGGGCCCCCCCCCTGTAAAAATGGGGGTTTTTTCCCCCCCCGGCCCGGCCCGTGGGGGGGGCCCCTTTTTTTACATGGGGGGTTTCCCCCCCGGGCTTGCGTTTTGGGGGGTGGGCCCCCCCTTTTTGTAAAATTTTGGGGTTTCCCCCCCCGGGCTGCCTTGGGGGGGGGTGGGAAAGGGGGCCCCCCCCCGTATTTTTTGGGGGGTTTTTCGGGTTTTCCCCGGGGGGGGGAGGGGTCCCCCCCCCTGTAAATTTTTTGGGGGGCTCCGGGGGGCCTTGGTTTGGGGGGAAGGGGGCCCCCCCCCCTGTAATTTTTGGGGTTTTTTTCGGGGTGGCCCGGGGGGGGGGTGGGGCCCCCCCCCTTTTAAACCCAAAAGGGGTCCCCCCCGGGGGGTGGTGTTGGGGGGGGGAAAAGGTTCCCCCCCCCCCCCCCCCTTGGGATTTAAAAAAGGTGGGGCCCCCCGGGGCCCCTTTTCTGTTTTGGGGGGTGGGCCCCCCCCCGGGAAAATTTTGGGGGTCTCCCCGGGGTGGCCTTTTGGGGGGTTGGAAAGGTTTCCCCCCCCTCTTTAAAAATGGGGGGTTCCCCCCCGGGCTTTTTTGGGGGGGGGGCCCCCCCTTTTTTATCATGGGGTCCCCCCGGGCTGCCCCGTTTGGGGGGCCCCCCCTGTTAAAAAAAGGGGGTTTTTGGGCTGGGTGTGGGGGGCCCCCCCCTGTTAAAACCCCCGGGGGTTCCCCCCCGGGTTTCCCGGGGGAAGGGTTGGGGCCCCCCCCCGTATTAAAAGGGGGTTTTCCCCGGGTGCCGGGGGGTTTTGGGAAAGGGCCCCCCCCCTGTATTTTGGGGGCCCCCCCCGGGGCCCTTTTCGGGGGGGTTTTGGGCCCCCCCTGTTTTTTATGGGGGTTTTCGGGCCTTTCCCGTTTGGGGGGGGGGGGCCCTCCCCGGGTTTATGGGGTTTCGGGCCCGCTGTGGGGAGGGGGCCCCCCTGTTTAAAGGGGGTCCCCCGGGTGCTTGTGGGTGGAAAGGGCCCCCCCCGTTTTTTAAAGGGGGTTTTTGGGTTTTCCCCGTGGGGGGGGGGCCCCTCTGTAAAACAAAGGGGTTTCCCCCGGGCCCAAATTTTGGGGGGGGGAAGGGGCCCCCCCCTGAATTTTTATGGGGGTTATTGGGCTTCTGGTGGGGGGGGAAAAAGGGGCCCCCCCCCCCCTGTTTAAAAATTTTGGGGGGGCCCCCCGGGCCTTTCTTTGGGGGAAGGGGGCCCCCCCCTTTTTAAAATTTTTGGGGTCCCCAGAGGGGCTTTTTTGGGGGGTTTTTGGGCCCCCCCCTTTGTATCATGGGGTTTTACCCCGGGCCCCGGGTGGGGGGGGGGCCCCCCTTTTT
>JAODAL010052719.1:0-25788 GCA_025379985.1 Phyllomedusa bahiana
GCGCTTACCACTATTTTTTTTTTGCAGTGGGAGGTTAACAATTTTCCAAAGAGACCATCCCAAATTTACTTTGACTTTTTGTCACAACCAAAAGGAAATCCTGCCGCCCCTTCGGACTTTACTTGACATAAGGGGATGGTGTAAAAAAAAATTCCCTTTTCAGCATTCCACTACGGGCACCCCCGCGGGGGAACGATCAATCTCGGTCGATCTAAAAGGGGCTGATGGCCATTCGAAAGCATAAAATTTGCGGACATGGCAAAAACCATTTCAAAAAATACACAATGCCCATTATGTTTTTTAACTCCCCCTCTCCAAATTTCCCCCAAATAGATTACAGCATTTCCCCAAAAATTTTACCCCACAAAGCGATTTTTGGGCTCCCCAAAATTTTTTTCATAGTTTGAAAGGGCCAAAAAAGAAGGACGCCCATCCTTCAGCCTTTGTGAAGGTTTTATCCAGAGGAAGAAAAAAAACCCCCAATGGGGGAAAAAACCAAATTTTCCCTCTTTTTTAGGGAAAAATTCCCTTTCCCCGACCCAATCTGGAAATCAAAAACCCCGGATAAATACCCCTCTCCAGAACCCTAGCACTATAACTTGTTATATTATTACTCCAAAAGCTCCAAACCCTTTTGAACTCTGTTGTGAATCACCAAAAAATTCCTCGCAAGGTTCCACAGCCCCCCTGCTTCCACAGTAAAGAATCCCTTTCTTTTTTTGTAAAATTTTCTTTCCCTCAAGATAGAGGATCTCCCTTGTTCTAGATACATCCGGGGTATAAATAATTTTGGGGAAGATCTCAAATTTTGACCTTTGATGTATTTAAACAATTATAAGTCCCCCCAAGCCGTTTTTTCTCTAAACTAAAAAACCCCAATCTTGCAATTTTTTCTGGTATGTATCCACCCCCCTTTTATTTTTTTTGTTCCCACCTTTGCCCTTTTCAAGCTCTACAATGTCTTTCCTTGCAGGGTCCCCAAAACGTACACAATTTTCCATTGTGGTCAAACCCATGACTTGTATGATGGAGAATAATGTTTCTCACATTGCCCTATGCCCCTTCTAATGCCCCCCTACCCTTTTTTTGCCTTTGGCATGCTGTCTGACTTTGGTTTTTCCAATTAATTTACTTCCACCGGGTTTCCCCAAGCCCTTCCCCATGTCACTTTTACCCACTTTTTCCTTTTAACTGTAGTCATTAAGGGTTTTTTCCCTCCGCTGTGCAAAACCTTTGATTTATCTTGTTAAAGCTAAACTCCCTTTTTCCCTCCCCCGGGCCTCCAACTTACCCCAATCCCTTTGTAATAACACTTACCCTCATTGTGTTGATTACTTCACAGAGCTTTGTATCGTCTGCAAAGACGATATTCTACTGGCAATCATTGTAAGATTTTAAATAAAATTTGAAGAGGATAGGGCCCAATACGCCCTTGTGGTCCCCCACTAGTAACCATTCCATCGATATTACCTTTAAAACACCCTTTGTTTTTATAGGGGCCCATTGTTTACCCCTTCACACGTTTTCCCCCCATCAACTTTCTCATTTTATTACCAACCTTTTATGTGGCACCAATAAAATTCCCTTAGAAAAATCTAGATAATACTACATGCCCCACCCCCATCCCAGCACTGACTTCCCCATAGAACTGAGAATTTTCGACGGGCCCTCCTTCATAAACCCCTGTGGAAAGGCTTATCATTTATTTTTTAGTGAGATACTCCCGGGTAGCATCTTGAAAAACCCTTTAAAATTTTTACCTACAACAAGGTCAAACTACCGGGTATAGTTTCCCTGGATCTTTTTGACCCCTTTTTCAATATTGGGACCACATTTCTATCCCAATCCTTTTGGGCATACCCGTTATTAAAAGTCCTTTTAAAATAAAAATAGGGCCTATAACTCACTTAACTCCCCTTTGACACGTGGGGGTAGCCCTCGGGGCCTGGGGGTTTGTCTTTTTAATCTTCTTTAAACGAGCTGCATTTTTTTTGGTAAGACAAAAACTTTTTAAATGGGGTTTTTCCTCATCCTTTTGTTCAACAGGGGAAGTCACCCCCGTAAATACAGTGAGAAAAAAGTGTTAATAGGTTTTTTCTTTTTTTTCACGCCCTCTACTGTCTTCCCTCAGTATTTTTTAAAGGGCCAACTTTTCTGTTTTAATCTTTTTACTACTTATATAGTTAAAAAAAAAATTTGGGGGTTGTTTTACTTTCTATGGCGATACGTCTTTCCTTTCCCCCTTTGCTTCCTTATCTTTATTTTACACACTTTTTTTTTTTTTCCTATATGCATAGTGCCTCTTCCAACTACCCCCTTTTTTATAGGTAAACCTTTCTTTTTGTTTTTTTATTGCCTCTTTACATGCCTGTTTATCCACATTGGTTTTTCCCTGATTCTAATTATTTTATTACCAGAAGTATGTACCTCTCACAGTGGTAGCCAAGATTTTTTAAAAATATCCCATTTAATATTAGTTCTCCATATTTATAACACCTTGTCCCAGTCAATACGAGTTTTAGGCCTCCCTAAGCAGAATAAATTAGCCCTTCCTAGAAATTCAGTGTTTTTTGTGTCTCCTGACAAAAAACTCTATAGAAGATAAACGGAATTTTATTGATATTATGTCACTATTCCCAGTGGGAGTGTAGTTACACACAAGTCCCTATTTGGATACCATCATCGCAATATTATTCAACTCCACTATGGGATTGCATCAAGAAACAATCACGAACTCATGATATTTCATTTGGTCCTAGGCCTCCAGAAGTGGCGAGGAGAACACCTCTGAAAAGTGGCACATTCCCCGAAATATCCGAATAATTCATGTTACCTATAGGCAGCGAAAAGTGCCTGTTTTGCACGGTGTTAAGCCCTCTCCTCCGCCCACTCTGGTAATAAAACAACTAAGATTACCTCATAGCAACAAAAATGGAGACTGAAAGACGAGGGAGCTCGACCACTGGGTTTTTGCAACGCTGGAATCCTTTATAGAATCACATTACTCCTGACAGGGATATGATTCTCATCAGACATTCAGTTTCCACCTCCTGGTACTGCAAGGAGGGGATCTGTGGCACTTTAGGGAGGTTACAGGTGTGAGGGAATGTATTGATTTCTATAATTTGATACTTCCAGTAAAGAATGATGTTGTTCTTTTTTTCTACAATGTTGCAAGGGCACAAGCGCATATTGTTAGGTTTTATATGTTCTTCTTGATGTTTTGAACTCTGTATGTGACGTTTTCATATCTATCATATGTTTAATGTAACATGTCAGAGATTTATATAACTGTTGAAAAATGCAATAAAAATGTGTTTAAAAAAAAAATGATTATTAAGAATCACTAAATTACCTCCTTTATCTGATGGTTTTATGCATATATCACAATCTTTTGATAACTTGTCAACTGCCTTTCGTTCCAAGGAAGAACAATTATCCCACTTGGAACCTTTTCTCAAGATCCCTCAAAACCAAATTAAGAAAAACATTGAGACAAGAAACTTCCGTTGGAGGCATTTTAGTACTTTTCACCTTTTAAACTTGTAAATGGACCCTTGCCTAATATATTTTGTGGAGTATCTGCCAAACCAAAAAGGATCCTTACATCCTCCAGTATATCAATCGGAATACCCAGATCAGCACACTCCCCTTTATTCTTAATTGCGAAAAATTTCTTTCAATATAAATTGCTGGCAAACATATTTAAATCCTTAGTCCAGGTAGAGAGGTCAAATTTAGTAGTCGAAACAAATGAAAGTCCTTTTTGCAAAATCCGCAATTCCTCAGATGTAAGAATTTTATCCGAGAGGTTAATAATCTGGGAATCCGATACAGATCCAGCTGGAATTCAGCCTGATTTTGAGGAGTATGGGATTATTCCCTCAGGTGATAGGGATTTGTGGGGTCTAAAAAACATTGACCAGTACCTCTGGCTCTCTGAGAACCTCTCCTTCCTTTACCACTTTGAGGTTGTGTTGCTGACCTAGAGGCACGTTTGCCTCTTTCTCTTTCTGAATCCGATAAATCTGTTTCAGTGGAGGATATATTTGTAAGCAATTCTTTCTGATTACTTTTATTATTGAAACAAAGATGAGCTTTATTTTCATGGAAGTCAGCTACGTCACGCAAAAACTGACAATGATTGCGATCCTTTAAATGATATTGAAAACGTTGAATGATTGTAAATGCTTCTCCTTACTGGCAAATTCTGTGTCACTAGAAAATTTTTGTATTCAATTTGTTCCTTTAGCTTGTTGTTCATAGTAGTTAGTGCCCCTTTCTCTTCTTCCAATAAGAGGGACATTAGTCTTGGGGAGCAAGACGTAACCTCCTTCTCCCACTTTGACGGAAAAGCCGCAGATTTATTGCGATTAGATGGAATTAAGGTTATACGAAGAAGGATATTATTTTTTATATGGTATTCAAGGCTTTCGATCTCCCACCAAGAGGCTACTTCTTTATAGGTTTTTGTCAATTCTTTAAATGCAATAGACAGGGTGGGAAGATTCTGTTGCTGAATGGATGGTTTTTAGAAAAACATATGTAGATTCTAACGACCATTGTTTAACACTAGGGCCCTTGGAAAGAAAACCTGCCATGTACAAATTATAAACGTATAAGCCATACAGCCACAAGGTATATAGTGCTGTAAACTATGGCAAAACCACCTCTTGACCCAAGACTCATTAGACAAAATATAGAAGAGGAAAAAACAGGGTCCTAAAACATAACTTTTAATGAAAATCTTCTAAAATCAATTGACCAACAAGAAAAGTATAGATGTATAACAATAGGGAGGTAGACCCGAACCTATGGCAATAGCCCCTATATACCAGCCTCCTCTGCCCTTCTCTCCCCTGCTGTTTGTCTTATGTTATAGCATTGATGATGTCAGGGAGAGAGCCGACATATATAGAGCTTGTCTGTGTTCGCCCACGGGGGGCCCCCCCCTCCGCTCCTACCCCGTGACTTTACAGCGGTAGATGCTCCTTTAAAATTCTCTACCTAACTAAATAAAATCTTCCAATCTCTAATCTAACTAAGTTGTAAAGATCACAGCTAACAGTAGAGCTTTCTCTGTGAAGAAATAGATTAATTTCGCTGAGCTGTTTGGACACAAGCAGAGCGCACGTCCTACTGCTCTGAGACACTGAGGCTGAACAGGAAGGGCTGTTCTATGTAAAACGAGGTCATGTGATTTTTCCAGCCAATCGCAACCATACACATCCCAGTCATGACGTCGCACACACATCTCACCCTGCTCTATTCTGTAAGCTGATTTGCTGGACGCCAAAATGACAGGAAGTGCTGAAAATGGCGCGATCTTAATAGATGATGCACAGATTTCAACCTAAATTATCGCATGATCTAAAAATTTCGATCAACATAAAAACTGTGCCGATTTCAACTTTGTCGATAATAATCGCTCAACACTAGTGATTAACCCTTCGATGTCGCAACCTATCATGGTCACAGCAGACGCCGCTTACTGGTCCCTTACCCAACAGCCCAGATGCTTTACGAAAGCATCTAGGTTGTCTGATGACGTCACCATGCCCGCAATGCATTGTGGGCATGGTGATTGTCCCCATGAAGACCAGTACACAGCAATAATGCTGTGTACAGGTCTCCTCTTGTATGAGCGATTTGAATATCGCTCGTACAATTCCCATCTGGATAAAAGTGAAAAAAAAGTGAAAAAGTGAAAAAAAAGTGCAAAAACACGAAAAATAAAATAAAAACAAAGTACACATTTGGTATTGCTGTGTGTGTAACATCCCACCCCATAAAAATGTCATGTTAATTAACCCACACAGGGAACACCGTAAAAAAACGTCACAGAATTGCGATTTTTTTTTTTTTTTTCATCCCGCAGTACAAAAATGGAATAAAGTGATCAAAAACTCATAAACACCAAATTGGTACCAATTAAAACATCGGTTTATCCTGCAAAAAAAATAGTCTGTATTCAGCTCTGCATATGGAAAAATAAAAAAGTTATGGCTATTAGAAGATAGTGATGCATAAATATTGTTTTACACAATAAAAAACACTTTAAAAAAGAAAAAAGTGCTTCCACATAAACTATGTAAACTGGGTATCGCCATAATCGTCTCGACCCAGGGAGCAAAAAGAACTTGTCATGGATACTGCACGGTGATCACTGTTAAAAATAAAAATAAAAAACACTACTAGCATTGCAATATTTTTCTTCACCCTGCCTTCCAAAAAACGGATTTAAAAGCGATCAAAAAGCCCTGTCCCCCAAAAATCATACCAAAAAAAATTTGATTCCCCCCCGCAAAAAAAAACTGCTATACGCTCCATACACAGAAAAAATAAAAAATTTAGGCTCCAGACTATGGCTGAAATGTAACACTAAAAAATTATATGTTTTTCTGTATTGTCAAAAAAATACTCTATACCACCCCCTGGGGGAGGGAATTTGTACATAGGCTGTAAAACCTAGAGTCCTTTTTAGCATTATATTACTCAAATGTTTAGATAACATGGGCTGTGTCCTTTTTTAAAGTTTTTATTTGCCAACTTTTTTAACAAGCTGTCAAGAATACTTATGAAAGACCAACCAATCATCAGAGATTGGCCCATCCCCCCCAAAAACCATAAAGGGGTAAGCAAACAGTTCGAGGTCATTGATCTTCCCAGCAAAGCACACCCGTGTTTGCCATCTAGTGGGGATAGAAAAGAAAACAACCCCCATTAGAACAAGCGCCACCCCCATTATATTTTCACCGTAAAAGACAGCCGAATTTATGAGAGGGAGGGGAAACCCTGGACAGAGATTTGGGCCTATAAAACACATGCCAGACCAAATCGGGTGTTCAAACCGGGTTAAATTTTCGATTGAGCTTGTTCCATCTCCATTCATCCTTTCCCCCTTTGGATTTGAAAGCGAGCATTGTAAGTAAAAGTATTTATATCATTGTTTTTAAATTTTAGTAAGCACTGTACCTCTTCTTATTAAAGTTACCTTTAATACTTTAATCTTGTCACGCACGGATCCATTTCTTGAAGGGGGGTTTTTTCTTTTGTTGAGCTGCTGGAGAGATGTTAGCGTCCTTCCTCTCTGATCTCCTTTTTTTTTTTTTTTTGTTTAAATTAAAGGGAAAGGAAGTGGCAGGGGATAACTTGGGGTCGGGAACTGTCTTGGGGTGCGTTTTATGCTTAATCACTACCTATTAGAGGTGAGCGCAAGTGGAAATAAATCGACCCTTTACAGGGGCCCCCCCGTCACGTGCTGGCGAGTTGAAACTGACAATGGCGATCAAAAAACTGTTTTCCTTTTTTGAATAAAGTGTTTTTTTGTGTAAAAGCAGTAAAACATAAAAAATACAAATTGGGGGACATTCTAACGTATCGAACGGTGAGTAAAGCTACTGTCATTTATACCCCACAGTGAAATCTCTAAAAAAAAAAAATTAAACACTACCCGATTGCTGTTTTTGTTTAAAAACCTCACAAAAACCTTAATAAAAATTATCAAAGCATCATATCCCCCCATAAGGTTAAACAAAAAACCTAAAAAATAAATTTCTTTCTTTACCATAACGGCAAACACTAAAAATTGAAGCCCAAAAACAATGACGGAACTAGTTTTTTTCCCCCCATTTTTTTGGCCCAAAGCAAAAAACTAGGAACACCTGGCACCCAAAATGCCAATACACCCCTAATAGATCAAAAAGGGGGGTTGAATCAAAAAGAGGGAACTTTTGGGAAAGGTTTTACCTTTATGGTACTTTTTGGGCTTTTCAAATGCGCATGGCATCCACCAAAAAACTGCGTTCCAAAAGACAAATATCGCTCCCTCCCTTTACGCCCTGCCAGCACCCAAAACAGTTTAACCCCCAAAGTAGGGTATGCAAAATTGGAAGAAAATGTGCAACACAATATGGGGGTGCTTTTTTTCCAGGATTCCATGAAAAAAAAAATATTTCACTAAAATTGCATTTTTGGGGTTTGGAAAAAAAATTTTTTTCTATTTTTCAGAGCCAAAATTTAAAAAAAAATTTTGAAAACCGCGGGGGCAAAAAACTCACTGCACCCTGGATATATTCCCTTTAAGGGGTAATTTCCAAAAGCATCTTTTTAAAGGGGGGTTTTTTTGGTTTTAGCACTTTTGGGGGTCCTTCCGCAAAACCCGAAATGGGGCCTAAAGAAAATCGTTGAAAATGAACCCCAAAAGTCTTAGGGCTCCCCTGTTCTGGGGGTTTTTTGTTGAGCCCAAAAAGCACACAGGGCCACATATGGGAAAATCTCTGAAAAGACAGAAACTGGGAATTTTAGTGGAGTTTCATTTCCCTGTCACATCTACTTGTTCATAATAATATAAAAATTGAAAACTGAAAAATGAAATTAAGTTAACCCCCACTTTGCAAAATTTTTTGTGAAATATTCAAAAGGTTAACAAACATCCTAAATGCGTTTTTAAATACTTTAGGGGGTCTAGTTCCTTAGATAGGTTTATTTTATGGGGTTATCTAACAACAGACCCATCAAACCCTTCCCGAACTGACGGTCCATAAAAAAAAAAAAATCTATTTAGCAAATTTTCTTGAAAATGTGAAAAATTACTATTAAATTTCTAAACCCCCTAATGTGGTAAAAAAAAAAAAAAAAAAAAAAAATTAAAAATGATGCCAAAACCAAAAGAGTCAAAAAGATTTTTATTATAAACTATTTTGAGTGGAATAACTATCTTACAAGCAGACATTTATGTACTTTGAAAATTGTGAATTTTTCCAAATTTTCATATTTTGTTATTTTTCACAAATAAACAAGGATTTTTTCGGACCAAAATTTCTTACTAACTTAAAGCACAATGTGTCATGAGAAAACAGTCTCGGAATCACTTGGATAGGTAAAAGTGTCAAAAAGTTACTCACATAGAGTGACACATGTCAGATTTTAAAACCAGGGCTCTGTCAGGAAGGCCAAAACTGGTTCCGGCGGTAAGAGGTTAAAGCACAATGTGACACATGTTAGATTGCAAAGATGGGGCTCTGTAATGAGGTCAAAACTGGCTGCATCCTTAATGGATTAAAATGATTGTCTAAAATTTTCTTTCTAATCTTGAACATAAACTCTTTCCTTGGCTCTCTTTGGTTCATATTCAGTGTTGTACACCATCATACCAAAGAGCATAGTGGCTAATTTTCACCCTTTAAAAAGGCAGACTGACTGATTACAAGTCTAAAGACAATTTGAAAATAACTAAAAAATATAAAATTTCTTACTGCTCCATTATTACTGTCAGATATAAAGGGGCCCCAACTAACTTGCTATGAAATTGGCCCTTGTGTGTAAATGAATAGTAAAATTGAGAGCCTTACATTGTGAAGTGACTGATATGAGTGACTAGAATCTCCATGCAATGACTGGTTAAACTATAGCACATTTGTAACAACTATCTTACTAAACAAGCCTGATAATACTGACAGGTCTGCTAATTACTCCAAGGTCAAAGTAATAAAATGTAGGGCACATTGCTAATACAGTAATGTACTATAAAGAGTTATCTGACCTGATCAGGGAAAGAGTTGGAACTTACCATTCATTTTTAAATAGCAGTTCCCTGCCATAAAGACAGCTGACTGCTCAAGTGAGAAGTGGTTAGGCTTGCTAACCAATTAGCTGCAGTTTCGAGACACCAATCATCTTCAAAAATGAAAGTGTTGAACATATTTGTGAAAGCTGCTAAAAAATGTCATTGAAATGTTCACTGTTATACACATCAAATGTCTATGCTAATAATAAATCAGGGTTCACAGGGCTAGTTGATGAATACTTGTGTATTGTACATAGTTATACTAACATGATTGTCACTCCGATATAAAATATATATAGTTATAATTTAGGGTAGTTAGAATTTTCTTTTGCATCTTCTGCATTTATGCATCCTTTAAGAACAGGATATATCTCTCAGTGTATGTGTATAAATTTTTTAAAAAAATTATATATATATATATATATATATATATAAAAAAATAATAAAAAGTATTTTTAAAATTTTTTTTAAATATAATATATATATAAAAAATTTTAAAATAAAAACCTCTGGATGACCACACAACAAAATATACATCTCCCAAAAAATTTTAAAAAAGGTCATCCTTGCACTCTCACACCAATCATTTTGGGATATGTTGACCAAAAAAAAAGGGTAAAAAGGGGTGCTTTCACATGGCGCGTTTTTTTGTTCGGGAAGGCACGAAATTAATGCGTACATTGCGCAAAAAAAAAAAACGCATCAACAAACGCAAAAGGGTGCTTTTCACACGGTGCTTTTTTTATGCTTTTTTCAATGTGATTTTTCAATGCGTTTTTTTGTGAGGAAGGGCACAGCAATTAATGCTGTACATTCGCACAAAAATCCGGAAAAAATCCAGAAATTTAACCACGATTTTGCCGTGATTTTGTGAGCAAGTACCTTAATTCTTTTCCTTCCGAACAAAAAAACGGCCTGTGAAAGCACCCTTTACACCTTTTCTTTGGGCTAAACATACCCCAAATAAATTGGTGGAGATCGCAAAGTATGACCTTAATAAATTTTTTGGGGAATGATATTTTATATTCTGTGTGGTCACCATATTTTTAAATGGGGTCATTTCTAAGGGGTTTGTAGTACCTCATATATTAAATTTTGTATTGAAAGGGAAGAACGTTGCTGTGCCTTCCTGCACAAAAAATTTTGAAAAAACCGCACAAAAACCACAGGGGAAAAGCACCCTAACGCAGTGTGTGAAAGCACCCAAATTGACACTAGACAATTGGTTGCAGCTGCCGACACTTGCCATGATCTCTTTCTAAGGGTGCTTTTACACAGTAATTTTTTGCAGAAATGCATAGCATTAAACTGCCGTTATTGCTGTGCATTTCTGCAACAAACATTCCAAAAATGCACCAGAAACACACTTTTTTTGCAGACATGCACAGCAATAAAAGTAGTTTTATGCTGTGCATTTCTGCAAAAAAAAAGACAAACAAAAAATGGACTAGGTGAATTATGCAATTAACTGTTAATGTAATTAACTTTACACTGAAGTTAATTACAAAATCACCTGCTTTCAACAAAAACACAAGCAGCCAGTAACGCTATGTGTAAGCCCAGCCATACAAAGAGATCATGGGAAGTGTCTCCAGCTGCAACCAAAGGAACTAGATTCTACTTAAATTTACTATTGCTTTTTAAGGGTATGCTAACACGGTGCATTGCAGCGCATACTGTAAGCGCCACTATATGGCAGGTGTCTTATAAGTACGGGCTGGCTAGCGGGTATTTCTAAAGTACTAACTGGTTCCTATTGACTTTGCCCGCTGTGTAAGCACTGGGAAGAAGTGACGTCATTTCCTTTCCCTGGCGCATATTGTATGACGGGGAAGATGACTGGCAATTATAGCTCTCAATGAGAGCAATGAATTACTGTATTTGCGGGGCATAATTCGACATGTAATTGCGCTTCAATAAGGTAATTACGCCCTGAAATATTAAAGACGTTTCCTACCCTAAAAGTTAGATGATGTATCTACTGGGCATGCATGCTAGTCAGTCAGCAGGCCAGCACTTTTATTCTGTAGTTGCCACTGCCCTTCGAAGAACTTACACTAAAAAGAGTGGACACTGGTTTGGACATGGGGGGGTCGGGTTTCACTATAGACCCCAAAGACCTGCGACTGACAGTATAATCCCAAATGAAATTATTTACTAGGCATGTGTGCTAGTCAGGAGGCCATCACTTTTACAGTGTAGCTGTCACGACTGTAGAAGGAAGGAATAATGTTCCAAATGGAACATCATCATTTAAAGGGGTTTTGCCATGATCTAATGTTGATGTGGGATCCTCCAAAATGGGTTTTAAAAATCATTTTCCTAAAAAATTCTTTAAAAAAAAAAAGTGAATCATGTGAGGCACACCTATTTTACATCCCTTTTGGTTTCCTGACAATTTATTTTAGATTGACCAGGAGCTAAACAGGACGATCTGCCACTCTGCGTTTTTGCACTTCATACTATTGAACGGCGGGTAGTGGATCCCCCGGGACCACAAAAGGATGGTAGTTAAGCCACCCAGGAAGGGAATCAAGTAGCCCCCGGTTTTCACCAACCCCCGCAAAGCGGGAGGGATTGCGCGGCGTGAGGCACCAGGTCTCCCCCCGACATGACTTTTGCGGGGCGGCCGGGGTGCAGCGGGTACGAATCGTGTCCGAAATCGTATCGTGGCAGGCAGAAGGTCAGGGCGGGGGCAATGGTTTGTGGTCGTGGACGGCAGAAGGAGGGCGGGCGGCAGGGTTCGGAGTGGAAAACGTAGCGAGGGGCGGGTACCGGGAAAAAGCAGAATACACTTTAAGGAACGCTTCTCTATGGCTGGGGGCAACGTAGACCAGCAGGGAAGTGCGGGGGTGAAACACTTTATAGGAACACCCCGGAAATTACCCAATTACCGGCGCACGTCCTTTAAATTCCCCAAGGATGACGCGCGGTGCCGGGGGGCGCGCATGCGCATTCCCGGCCCGCAGGGGCGAGGCCCGGGAGGGGAGGAGGCCAGGTGATGGAGGGAAGGGGTCCCCGCGGCGCCCCCCGTCCACGCGGGGACCCGTTATGGGGAACAGGGGTTCACCGCGGTCCGTGGCCCCGGGACCCGCGCAACCCGTTACAGACCCCCCCCCCCCTTAGGCCCCCCCACCTTTTTTAGGCTGCGGGAATCTGAGGAAAGATCCCGTTCGGGATGTTAGTTTCGGCTCCCAGGATCTCTCCTGGGGCCCGAAGCCCCCCAATCCACGAAGAAGAACCTCCCTCAAAACCCTTTTTTTTATAGCTAAAAATGTCCTTTACCTCGAAGATGTCAGGGATTCGGCTACTGGGAAGGCTCACTTTCTTGGGAAGAACCTTTTCAAAACCCAAGGGGCTTAAGGAGGGAACATAAATGCGTGTGGATCCGGAAGATGGAGGCAGAAAAAGCTTGTATGTCAGGGGTTTAAATTTCCGAAAACCTTGAAGGTCCGAGAAGCGGGGCCCCCAAATTTAAGACTAGGGCCCTTTCAGCGCACAATCTTAAAGGAGAGCCAAATTTGGGTCCCCGGGGGAAAACTCGGGGCGGGTCTTCTCCTTTTGTCTGCCAGACTTTCATACGGCAGGGGCCCGAAGTAGAGAACATAGCGTCCCCGCCAAAAGGGCCTGAATCTCGAACCTGGTCATTGAACCGGGCACATCCGAGTCGGGAGGAAAGAGGGGGGGGTCGTCGGCGGCCCAAACACAAAGAACGGGAACCCGGGAGCTTCGGGTCCCGAGGTTATACCAAATTCAGCCCACGGACACCGGTCCAGTTGCCTGACGCCGGGACAAAAAGGGGCGCAGGAACCCCCAGAATCGGGTTCCCCTCTCCCACCTGCCCTTTGGGGATGAATGGGGAAAACAAATGAACACGCGGTCGGAACAATGTGAGAGGGTAGTCCATAACCGGAAGATTCCCGGGAAAAAAAGATTACCACTTGGGGGGCAGACGGCGGCCAGGAAGAAGCACAAAGTGGGACATTTTTGAAAACCCGGGCCTCACGACCCGAGACTAAATTTCCCCAGAGGAGCCCGGAGGTCTGTGACGAAGTCCATCGCTATGTCGTCCAAGGGATTTCCGGCACAGGCAGCGGGCAAGAGACCTGCGGCCTGGGGCTGGACCTTTTTCCCGAGCACAAGTGAACACAGGGAGGGTGAAGTCCTACATCCTGTACCATAGCCCGGCCACCAGTAGTGCTGCGAGATCAAAGCAAAGATTTTCCCGAGCTCCGGGAGGCCACCAAAAGGAGCTATCCCCCCCACCCCAGAATCTTTTTCCTGAGTTCCAGGGGCACTAAGTCTTGCCCGTAGGAAATTTTTTGGGGAGACCTGCGGGAGCCCGTGAACCAACCTTCGGGGAATTTGATGGTTTGACAGGGGTTCTTCACCGACCACCCAGGCCAGAGAGGGCATCACCTTGACTTTTTTTCTCACAGGCCGAAAGTATACGAAAATAAAACCGAAAAAAAAGAACCACCGGTTTGGGCGAGGTTAAGACTTTGGGGGCCGTCTGAAGATACAAAAAATTTTTTGGGTCTGAAAAAGATTCGTTTGGGGGAAACGAGCCCCCCCACAGATGCGCCACTCCCAGGGCTAATTTGAGGGCCAAGTTTTCCCGGTCCCCAATGGCAAGTTCCGCTCACCCGGGCAAAAGGTTTTAGAAAGAACCCACATGTGCGAATCTTGTTTTTGGGAATTTCTCTGTGTGAGGACCGCCCCTGCCCCCCGGGAAGAGGCATCCCCTCCAAAAAAATCTTTTCCCGGAGCGGCCGGCCCAAAGACGGACAATGGGAAGGCCGCTTTGATCCAAAATGCCTTCTCACCCCTCCAGAGGCCAACATCCGGGTTCGCATTCTTCCTGAAAGGGGCCACATAGGAGCCACCAAGGGGAAAGGGGAAAAAATTCGGGTAAAAAATTTCAACCCGGGAAGCGCTGTATCCCCCCCGAAGACCGACGGACGGGCCTTGTAACCGCAGAGAGTTTTGCCGGGTCCATCTTAGGGCCTTCACCGAGACTATGTAGCCGGAAAGGTAGGGTGGTCCGATGGGAAAAAACATTTCCCACTTGGCAAAAGTCCCCTTGCTGCGCAACGTTGCAGAACCTGGCGACTTGGGCCCGGGACCGAAGATTAGGGGAAAAATCAGGGTTCACAGGGACACTATGACCAGGTTACAAAATCCCGGAAGAAAACGTTACGAGTTCTTGGAAACCCCCGCTGGGGCGTTACAGAGCACAAAGGGGACACAGGTACTAAAAGTCATCCGGGTATTAACGCCATCTTCCACCGTCCCCCCCCGAATTTTGACGAGGTTTTAGGCTCCTCGCAAACCAACTTGGAAACCTTTAGCCCCCTTGAGACGGGCAAAAAACTCTGAGATCAGGGGAGAGGTAGCGGTTCTTTTAAGGTGACTTACTTTTGACCCCGTTTCATAACGGACGGGGAACCATCCTTTTTCTGCACGAAAAAAAACCTGGCTCCGGGGGGGAGAGGGCTTACGAAGAATCCCTTTTTCTGCAGTTCTCCCCCAAGTAGGCCGACAAAAGGGCCCAGTCTTGGGACGGGCACGGGTAGACCCCCCTGGGTGGACTGGTTCCGGTGGAGTCAAAAGGGCATCGTAAACCGATGGGTGGCAGCGAATCGGCCTCTTTCTCGGAGAATACACCCCCAAAGTCCTGGGACTCGCCGGGCAGGGCCCGGCAACGGGGTTGACAACGGAGGCGGGGAATGGTACCGGGGTTACCAATAGGCAAGGATGAAGTTCCCCGGGAGAGCCTGGTCCAGGAAAACGGAACGACGGCCCACATCAGTGGTCACCTCCACTGGCACATCAACGGGAGAGGGGGGAAAATGCAAAAAAAGGGCCCCTCCCTACGGGCCCCAGGGTGAGCGTTTCCCTGACGCTGGGACGAGCGGGCAGCTTCTGCGGAAAGGCCGGGCTGGGCGAAGACAAGCTTTTCCCGGGTTCGGCGAGGTTCACTCTGTTCCGATAACTGAGCCCGGGCCACTTCATGGGTTCCACCTCAAGGTTTGAGGGGACACAATGGGGGTTTCGGAAAACCGGGGGCCCGGAAACCGCCGACGGGGCGTGCGAGTCCTTTTCCCGCCGCAGCCTTCCTGCCTCTCTGCGAACCTTATATCAATCCGATTTTTCTACAGGATTAGTTCACTCAGGGGGGACGGGGGGTCTCTTCCCGCCAAAGCATCCTTTACCCGGCTGGACAGGGCCCTTTTGAAAGTGGCACAGAGGGGGGCATCATTCCACGGACTCCGAAGCCAGGGGAGGAATGTACCGCATAGTCACCCACCGAGGAGTCGCCCCGACGAAGGCTCAAGAGGGTGGTCCCCAGCAGAGGGAAACACGCGCCGGGTCCTCGAAACGGTGAGGGAATTCCTGGAGAAAGGTCTGAATCCGCGTCACGGATATCCTGTCCCCAAAGGGGGGTCGCCAAGCCAGGGCTTCCCGATAGTAGGCCACCACGAAGGGCCCCTTTAAAACCTCTCCAGGGAAACTGATCCGCCACATTCTATGTGCATCGAGCACTGGTAAAGAAAACCCCAGCAGAGCTTGGGATCCCCCGGGAAAAGCTGATGGGAAGGGGACCAAGGCTTGGGTCCCATGGTAACCAAAGGAACGCTGACGAACGGCGTCACCGACGGGCCGCAGTGGGAAATGTTTTTGGGATCAGGAGCTCGCATCATGGCGGAAGCGGGCCCAACTGCTTGCCGTTGTGCGATTTGCTGCGACTTTTGGGGAACCAACTTTTAAGATCCCGTGCTTGGCAGGGCACCTTGGGGATCCAGGGGATCTAAAAGAGAAACCTGGTATGGATCCACCGGAAACCCCCCAACGAGGAGTTAAAAACCACCCAGGAACGGGAAACAAATAGCCCCCGGTTTTTACCAGACCCGCCGCAAACAGGATGGACTTGCTGCGCGTGAGGGTAAAAGGTCGTCCCCCCGCGGACTTCTTGCGGTGGCGGGGGGAGGTGCAGCGGGTACAAAAATCGTAGTCCGAGAACTAGTCGTGGGCGGCAGAAGGTCAGGAAGGCGGCAATGGGTTCGTGGTCGTGGGCAGGCAGAAGGGCAGGGGAGGCGCAGAGGTTCGGAGCGGGGAAACGTAGGAGAGGTCAGTACACGGGGAAAACAGGAAAAACCTTTAAGGGAAACTTTCTCTATGGCCGGGGCAACGAGATCCAGCAGGAAGTGACTGGGGGGGCAACCTTTTTTTAGGGAAAATGCCCGGTAATTACCCAATTTCCGGGGCACTGTCCCTTAAATTCCAAGGACGAGCGCGCGCCAGGGGGGGCCCCTGCCATTTCCGGCCGCAGGGGACGGGACCGGACGGGAGCAGGCCAGGTAGGGAAAGGAACGGGGGCGCCGCGGCCCGGCCGTGGGCCCGCCGCCCCCCATCCACCCCGGGGACCCCCTTTGGGGAAGGCGGGGCACCGCGGGGGGCAACCCTTTAAAACTGAGACAGGGAACAGCTGAGCTTTGAAGGGCTGGGAGAAAGATTCTTTTTCTTTTGTATAAAATCCCTGGGGGTAAAATAATTATCTTGTAAACATGGAGACGCTCCCCGGGTTTTATAAGGGGCTGGGAAAAAGATTCTTGTCTTTTATAAGCGAATCCACGGTTTTAATTTTAATTAAAATTAGTTAACATGCAGACACTGCCTGCTCTCACCCCACTCCTTCTCACCCTTCAGCGGGGATGAAAGAAGGCTGCCTGCAGAGCTTATCTTCTCTCCTGAACACAGAAGAGGGAGAAATAAAACACAAATAGCTTGTGCACAATACAGTTCTGCTCTGTGCTTACCAAAAAAAGTTTGCTCAAATACAGAGACTGAGTATCAAGAACGTGCATGGGAGGTGGAGTGATGACATCACAGAAGAGGTACTTGTTTTTTTTAACAGGAAACATAACACCCCTTTTTTCATGCCTCAAGAGGTCAGGAACTCACTTCTTGGCAAAACCCCTTTAAGACCATAAAAATAATACTATGAAAAATGTAAAAACACAATATATAAATTCAATAAAATCTATGAAGGCTGTTTAGGCCATAGAGGGCGTAGTTAAGTGAGAAAATAAAAAAATAACCTGACAACTCCTTTAATAAATCTCCCCCAAAATTCTATAAGTATTAATATTCTAATAAATATACAGCTTTATTCAGGTGCTAGCTTTTCCTACATGTTACCATTACATAGGAATGTTTTCTATCATAATAAATCTTGAAATATTGTTTTGTCAAGAAAATCACTTATCTCCGATGATACGTGTTTTTTGCATTTTTGCCCAGTCCAGATTTGTTGATAGAGCCACCTTGCAGTTAAATTTGAATCCAGCATTTGTGTATTTAAACCACAGGTGAATTGATAGGTGCCAAAAAATCCCTTTTTATTATCCGAATACATTACAGATACGTGTTTTTTTTCACTTTTGTGCACAAACAGCTTTGTTCATTGAGGCACCTTGCACTTAAATGTGAAACAGCAATTTTGTAGTCACCACAGGTGAATTAAAAAGTGCCAAAAATACCTTTTATTATCCGAATACATTTCAGATACGTGTTTTTTTCACTTTGGCCAGGCCAGCTTTGTTGATCTACTTTGGCAGTTTAAATTTAAAATACAGCAATTTTGTAGTCACCACAGGTGAATTGATAGGTGCCAAAAAATACCTTTTTATTATCTGAATACATTACAGATATGTTTTTTTTTCACTTTGGCGCAATACACTTTGTTCATTGAGGCACCTTGCACTTAAATGTGAATACAGAAATTTTTTGTAGTCACCACAGGTGAATTGAAAGGTGCCAAAAATACCTTGTATTATCCGAATACATTTCAGATACGTGTTTTTTTCACTTTGGCGCAGGCCAGCTTTGTTGATAATCTACTTGCAGAAAAATGTGAATACAGCAATTTTGTTTTGATTTGAGGGATTTGAGAATTACTGTGATTTGCCGTCTTTAATAAGAGACTTCCCAAAACTCTTTCCCATAACCTTCTCAAATTTTTATATTTCTGAACATGGAGCGAAATGCAAGGTGGTAAGCGAGCAAAGGGGGGCGTGGGAAAAGAGGAAAGAGGTATGAGAGAAGGTGCTCCTTCCAGTGCTGGCGACAACACCATGCCAGCGGATCGTCGTTGCAGACCGTCAGTTTGTCATCGCGGGGTCAGGGCCCTGTGAATCTCATAACGAACAGCGTCGCCAATCTGTCCTTCAGTGGTTAATGCAACCTGCATCCAGCAGTCTTACCTCCTCGTCCTCCCAGTCACGGCCACAAATGTCATCACAGCATCATCAGCATCCGTCCAACATGAACAGCCCAAATGTCAACTCGTGTACCCCACCACTGTGGATAATCCATTTTCTGAAGACCTCTTTGATGACAAAATGCGGTTGGGGCAAGGGGCCCAAAGATGATGATTTTCTCTGCTCTTGACGCCCAGTTACTGATGCCATCAGAGGAGAGAAGAAGCCGGTCAATCGGCAAAAATCCCGGGCGGTCGGCAACGCCTTGCAGTCCCCTTGCTTGTAGCCCGCAGCTCCGGGAGCAGAATGCGGGACACCAAGTCACCTGTGTTGATGAGATGATGATGACGACATTGCGGACCCAAACGTGGTCTTTTCAGCAGATTTTGCTTGCGAGCGATTCATCACTGGATGAGGAGGAAGACGATGGGGTAGTGTCAGTACAGGTTCCGCCTCAAAAAGGGAGAGGGCGGTCGCAGAAGTCCACTGATATGATTCCGCCAGCCACAGTCAGCGCAAACACCGCTCCTCGCTTATCGCCGTCAAAAAGGTCCAGGACCTCTAAAGCCTGGGCCTTCTATGAGCAAGCCTCTGATTCACCCAGCGATGTCATATGCTGCCTATGCCCTTTAAAAGCATAAGTAGAGGCAAGAACCTTAGTGGTTTTAACCACCACCAACATGTGTAGTCCACATGCAGCGAATGCATGAGTTGAAATGGAGGCAAAACTTGGCCAAAAAAGGCCAGACCGACGCCGGGCCTCCAACCACTGTCACACCCTCTGTCTCCGTCTCGTCCTGCTCCGCCACCACCAAGCGTTTCCCTTGCTGTCCATGTCTCTCAGAGTCATGATCAGGGATCAGCCTCCGCTTCAGCCTCCACCGTCGCCCGAGTACCAACAGCACCACCAGAGACCCATCCTACCCCTTCTCCTTCCCCAGTTTGACGACCCGCACGCCGTACAGCGCCCAGTCTAGCGCCAGCCTTCTGTCTTCCAGGTTTGGGAGCAGAAGAAACACTTTAACCCAAACCCTCCCAAAGCCAAAAGTCTGAATGTCGGCATTGCCAGGCCTTTGGCCTTGGAAATGTTGCCTTTCCGTCTGGTGGACACAGATGGGTTCTGCCCGTTTATGGCCCGTGCCTGCCCCCCCAAAACCAGATGTTGGGCAGGGATTTCTTTGCCAGAAAAGCCGTCCCTGCCCTGGCCAGCCACGTGTCATCTAAAATTTCAAGCGCGTTGTCTGCATCTGTGTCCGGGAAAAATCCATCTCACCACTGAACATGGACTATAAGCACGGCCAAGGCTGCTATATCTCTGTGACAGCTCCACTGGTGAGCTGGGTGGATGTCTCTGGGGTTACAGTGGCTCTCGGGCTCAGCGCACGCTCTTCAAAACCTCAGGATGGTGCAGGTTCTTTCCCCCAAGGTCCTCTGGTGGCATCACGTGCCCATAGAACCCAGGCCGTGTTGAAATTAATCTGTCTTGGAGACCATCCCCACACAGGTCAGGAGCTGTGGCCGGATCTCCGCAATGAGACCGAGCGCTGTCTAGGTGCCAAGAACCTTGTGCCAGGCATGGTGGTGTGCGATAACGGGCGAAATCTGCTGGCTGCCCTTTAAAATCGTAGGCTGGAGCACAACCCTTGCCTGGAACACGTCATGAACCTTGTTCGTCCAGAAATTTCTAAAGAGCAACCCGGTCTGGACGCTAGGAAAGCTCAAACTAAGTACGCACTTCCGCTGTTCGCACCCTGTTTCGTCCCGCCTGGCTGCGTTGCAGCGTCAGTTCGGCCTTCCCGTCAACCGTCTCATTGTTGACGTGGCAACACCCTGGAATTCCACCCTCCACATGCTCCAGCGATTGTGGCAGCAGCGCAATGCCATTACGCAGTACGAAGTGACACATGGCCTGACAAGCAGCGGTGCAGAACTCGGGGGGTTGAGCCACCGAGAGTGGAGGCAGGTGAAAGTGCTCTGCACCATCCTTGCCAGTTTTGAAGAAGCCACCAACATGGTCAGTGCGGCCAATGCCCCTGTCAGCATGAGCATTGTGGTGATCTTAGTTCTGCAATGATCGTTGGACACTCTGAAACAACAGGTCCCGCCAGCGACGGAGGAGGAGACGGACATAGATGCGGACACGGAGCTTTTCTCTCCGTCAAATCCACAAGGCCCGACAGTTTCACAATTTCATTGGTCTTCATTAGGCAGTGGTTTGGGGTCCAGGGCTAGTGCAAGGTGGCGCATCAGCTCTCAGGGTGCATCATCTCAGGCAAGTCAGTGCTGTGTTGAAGCTGTGTCGGAGGCAGAGGAGGAGGAGGAGGAGGAGGTATTCCTAGACACCGACATTACCGACGTCCCTGCCTTGGAAAGAGGTTGGCATGAATTTGAGGCGGAGGAGGAAGATGAGGAAGATCAGTGTGCTAGTGCCCCACGACCCAGAGGCTTGGGAAATCAAGGCTCCATCTCTCACATGAGTGCTTGGATGCTCCATTTCCTCCAATATGATCCTCGCATTAAGGCCATCAAAATGAACAACAGTTACTGGGTGGCCACCCTCCTGGATCCCAGGTACAAAACAAAACTGAGCACTTTCCTTCCACCCACCCAAATAGAGAGTAAAATGCAGGAAACGGAGACCTTGCTGATTGATCAACTGGAGACATCTGTTGCGTCTGCTTCACATTCCCCAAATGTCACGGTGGAACAACATCAGCGACTTGACAGCAGTAGAGTGCCAAGTAGCCGTAGCTGCAGCAGCAGGCAAGGTGGCAGAAGCCTAATGGGAGACCTCTGGCAATCTTTATTTACCACCTCACCAACGCATGCAATCCAGGGCACACATCCAACACACAGAGACCAGCTTAAGATCATGGTGCACGACTATCTGCGTCCAACACCGATGTTTTTTGTATGTGTTCGGGACCCAATAGACTTCTGGGTATCCAAAATGGACGAATGGCCCGAGCTCGCCACACCATAGAGGTGTTTGTCCTGCCCAGCAGCCAGCGTCATATCTGAGCGGACCTTCAGCACAGCTGGAGGAGTCATTACAGACAAAGGCATCCGACTGGCCACAGATAATGTGGATCGTTTGACTTTCATCAAGATGAATCAGGCATGGATCTCTGATGATGTTGTGGCCCCAATTGCCGAGGTCACCGATTTAGTTGCCGGTCTACTTCACATTCCTCTTCAAACAGAAATGGTCCTCTTGAAAACTTTTTTTTAAAATGATCATTTCTTACTGTAATTTTTATTCTCTTTTCCCAACAGTTCATTTTGCTGGTTTTGCTGTGAGGAGACTGTAAAAGACAGCAAGGTTTCATGACAACACCGTATTCCATTTACTCACTTTATCTTTAGAAGTTTTCGCATTGTCAATGGTTTTGAGGTCATGTTGCTGTGAGATACAGCTATAATTATGGTCCTTTGGAACAGAAATGTGGCTTCTAAGTGGCATTTCTCCCTCACAATTTTTAATAGTGGCTGAGAAGTCATATTTATAATTTTTTGGGGTCATGTAGCTGTGAGATACAGCAATAATCATTGTCCTTTGGAACAGAAATGTGGCTTTTAAGTGGCATTTCTCCCTCACAATTGTTAATAGTGGCTGAGAAGTCATTTTTATAATTTTTTGGGTCCTGCTGCTTTGAAATGCAGCTATACTGTAACGGATGAGCGGGGAAAGCGGGTAGTGGACCCACTGGACCACTGCCGGGCTTGCTCCGAGGGGACGTAACCAAGTGGCCATCGGGCAAGGTATCTTCACAGAGCCTTTGATGGTAAGGTTGACTGACCCCAACAGCCACCAGGCGCCATCCCAGAGCAGTCCCCAGCAGTGGCAGCTGACCAGAGAGGCCAGAAGTGCCAATGCTAGGCATCAACAGAATGGGAAAAGAGACAAAGCAGACAAGAAGTAAATATGTGCAGGTACAGACAAAGACAGGACAAAACAGATGCCAAACAGGAGGATAAGCAAAAGGTAAAGGGAACAATAAATAGACAGACTGAAGACACCAAGAACATAAGCAGAGACGTAAGCTAAACTCAAGCAAGAAACCAAGGCATGACCAGGGCAGGAACACGGGCAGAGAACAAGGCAAGGAAACTCACAAAGACACAGACAGAGACACAAAGAGACCACATGGGCACACCGGACTGCTAACAAACAAGATCAGAAACCACAGCAACAGACTACACCAAGAGACAACATAAACAACAACATGACACAACAAGGATCAGGCAGGGAGTGAGAGGAGAAGCAGGCTTATAAACCCACAGGTGGAAGGGGATTGGCAGAGGAAGCCCAACCCCGCTGCACACTGTGGGAATAAAGGAAGGGAAGATGTGGCCGCCGCCCTCTATAGAGACAGGGAAACAGGGCAGCAGCCAAGATGGAGGAGCAGCATGGCCAGCAAGAGAAAGCTGCACAGCAATCACAGGTGAGTAAGCAGCGGCTACAGGAGCGCTCACAGCGACACTGCAACAGGAACCAGATCTGCGATAGGAACATAGGTACGACTGCGGTTCGCAGCAGAGGCCGCAGCCTAAGGACAGGAACGTGGCATGGACTGTGACAGTACCCCCCTCCTTAAGCCCCCTCCTCCTCCTCCAATCCACAAAATGGAAATTCCACCTAGGTCTGGGGACCGAAACAATCCGGGGGCAACCCCAAAACCAACTACAGGCTGCACAGCCAGTATGGGGAATACCTAGGAAATGGAGGTGCACAGGAGGAACAAACGGGGCACTAGGCAAAATGGGAGGGGAACCCAGGGCGAGACCGTAAGCCACGGGGACTCAGAAGGCTCAGGGCGAGACCGTAAGCCACGGGGACTCAGAAGGCTCAGGGCGAGACCGTAAGCCACGGGGACTCAGAAGGCTCAGGGCGAGACCGTAAGCCACGGGGACTCAGAAGGCTCAGGGCGAGACCGTAAGCCACGGGGACTCAGAAGGCTCAGGGCGAGACCGTAAGCCACGGGGACTCAGAAGGCTCAGGGCGAGACCGTAAGCCACGGGGACTCAGAAGGCTCGGTAGTGGCCAGCAGCTCCCAAACACCAAAAGACCTGCCAAAAAGAAAAAACACTCCCACACACATAGAGACAGCCAGAAACAAGACCTGCACATGGACCAAAAAACAGAGGGCAAAATGTCAGCGGAGTCCATGGCCTGATCCTACTGTAACGGGTGAGCGGGTAAAGCGGGAAGTGGACCCACTGGACCACTGCCGGGCTTGCTCCGAGGGGACGTAACCAAGTGGCCATCGGGCAAGGTATCTTCACAGAGCCTTTGATGGTAAGGTTGACTGACCCCAACAGCCACCAGGCGCCATCCCAGAGCAGTCCCCAGCAGTGGCAGCTGACCAGAGAGGCCAGAAGTGCCAATGCTAGGCATCAACAGAATGGGAAAAGAGACAAAGCAGACAAGAAGTAAATATGTGCAGGTACAAACAAAGACAGGACAAAACAGATGCCAAACAGGAGGATAAGCAAAAGGTAAAGGGAACAATAAATAGACAGACTGAAGACACCAAGAACATAAGCAGAGACGTAAGCTAAACTCAGGCAAGAAACCAAGGCATGACCAGGGCAGGAACACGGGCAGAGAACAAGGCAAGGAAACTCACAAAGACACAGACAGAGACACAAAGAGACCACATGGGCACACCGGACTGCTAACAAACAAGATCAGACAACACAGCAACAGACTACACCAAGAGACAACATAAACAACAACATGACACAACAAGGATCAGCAGGGAGTGGAGAGGAGAAGCAGGCTTATAAACCCACAGGTGGTAGGGGATTGGCAGAGGAAGCCCAACCCCGCTGCACACTGTGGGAATAAAGGAAGGGAAGATGTGGCCGCCGCCCTCTATAGAGACAGGGAAACAGGGCAGCAGCCAAGATGGAGGAGCAGCATGGCCAGCAAGAGAAAGCTGCACAGCAATCACAGGTGAGTAAGCAGCGGCTACAGGAGCGCTCACAGTGACACTGCAACAGGAACCAGATCTGCGATAGGAACATAGGTACGACTGCGGTTCGCAGCAGAGGCCGCAGCCTAAGGACAGGAACGTGGCATGGACTGTGACATATACTACAGGTCCTATTGTAAAAAAATGTTGTTTCTAACAGACATTTGTTCTTCACAATTGTCAAGAGTGGCTCAGGGTGATGGTGCTGTCAGAAACAGGAATAGGTAGGACACTGTTAATGGACACATAATGCAAAATGACTTGTTTTTGCAAGATCTTTAACATGGCTATCAATCCCTGTATTGCGACAACCCTTTTAATACAATTAAAAAAAGAGAAACAAAGACATGGTGGGATTCCATCCTATTTTAAAAATGTGTTTTCTAGAATTAAACTACTAAAAAACTTGCATGTACAAAATAGCTGGTAAAAAAATTCCTCTGAATTGTACAAGGGAGGTACAGGAAAACTTGACCAGATGTAGGTTATTCAGAGGACATGGAGTATGGAGCACGGACAGAGAACAAAGTACAGAGACAATTTCCTCCAGCCCGTTGAGTAAAATGAGAAAAAGAATGCCAAGAAAAAGGGCACCTGGGTGGAACAGGAGCGTTAACCACCAGTATTTCCAAGTGAAGCTCAATTGGTCCGCACTCATACGGAGGGGCAAGCGCTACCCAGGACAGGGACAGTATATGTCCAGTGAAACTAAAATGGTGGTTGAAAGACTCCTTTTTCCGGCACTTTTTAAATGTGGGGGTCATGCAGGTTTGGGGCTCATGCTGTGGCCCAGGACAGGTATAGTCAATGTCCAGTGAAACTAAAATGGTGGTTGAAAGACTCCTTTTTCCGGCACTTTTTAATCTGGGGGTGATGCAGGTTTAAGGGTCATGATGTGGTACAAGACAGGGATAGTGAATGGTCTGTGATTTTTTTTTTGTGGCTTTTATAACCTAAGTGTGTTTGCCTAAAAGTACCC